>SJYC01105857.1:0-37021 GCA_006408675.1 Madoqua kirkii | reverse complement strand
GGTCCACTGGAGAATGGAATCACAAACCACTACAGTATTCTTGCCTTGAGAACCTCCATGAACAGCATGAAAAGGCAAAAAGATAGGACACTGAAAGATGAACTCCCCAGTTCAGTAGGTGCCCAGTATGCTACAGGAGATAAGTGGAGAAATAACTCCAGAAAGAATGAAGAGATGGAGCGAAAGCAAAAACAAAACCCAGTTATGGATATGACTGGTGATGGAAACAAAGTCTGATGCTGTAAAGGGCAGTATTGCATAAGAACCTGGAATGTTAGATCCATGAATCAAGGCAAATTGGAAGTGGTCAAGCAGGAGATGGCAAGAGTGAATATTGACATTTTAGGAATCAGTGAACTAAAATGGACTGGAATGGGTGAATTTAACTCAGAGGACCATTATATCTACTACTGTGGGCAAGAATCCCTTAGGAAAAATGGAGTAGCCATCATAGTAAACCAAAGAGTCTGAAATGCAGTACTTGGATACAGTCTCCAAAACGACAGAATGATCTCTGTTCATTTCCACAGCAAATCATTCACTATCTCAGTAAGCCAAGTCTATGTTCAGAACCAGTAATGGTGAAGAAGCTGAACTTGAACAGTTCTATGAAGACCTAAAAGACCTTCTACAACTAACACCCCCAAAAGATGTCCTTTTCATTATAGGGGACTGGAATGCAAAAGTAGGAAATCAAGAGATACCTGGAGTAACAGGCAAATTTGGCCTTGGAGTACAAAATGAAGCAAAGCAAAGGCTAACAGAGTTTTGTCAAGAGAATGCACTGGTCATAGTAAACACCCTCTTCCAAAAACACAAGAGAAGACTCTACATATGAACATCACCAGATGGCCAACACCGAAATCAGATTGATTATATTCTTTGCAGCCAAAGATGGAGAAGCTCTACACAGTCAGCAAAAATACGACTGGGAGCTGACTGTGGCTCAGATCATGAACTCCTTACTGCCAAATTCAGCCTTAAATTGAAGAAAATGGGGAAAACCACAAGACCATACAGGTATGACCTAAATCATATCCCTTACAATTATACAGTGAAAGTGACAAATAGATTTAAGGGACCAGATCTGATAGAGTGCCTGAAGAACTATGGATGGAGGTTCATGACATTGTACACCAGGCAGTAATCAAGACCATCCTCAAGAAAAAGAAATGTAAAAAGGCAAAGTGGTTGTCTTAGGAGGCCTTACAAATAGCTGTGAAAAGAAGAGAAGTGAAAGTCAAAGGAGAAAAGGAAAGATATACCCATCTGAATGCAGCGTTCCAAATACCAGCAAGGAGAGATAAGAAAGCCTTTCTCGATGATCAATGCAAAGTAACAGGAAAACAATAGAATGGGAAAGACTAGAGATCTGGTGAAGAAAGTTAAGAGATACCAAGGGACTATTTCATGTAAAGATGGGCATAATAAAAGACAGAAATGGGATGGACCTAATAGAAGCAAAAGATATTAAGATGAGGTGGCAAGAATATACAGAAGAACTATACAAAGAAGATCTTCATGACTGAGATAACCACGATGGTGTGATCCCTCACCTAGAGCCAGCCATCCTGAAATGCAAAGTCAAGTGGGCTTTAGGAAGTATCATTACAAACAAAGCTAGTGGAGGTGATGGAATTCCAGTTGAGCTATTTCAAATCCTAAAAGATGATGCTGTGAGAGTGCTGCATTCAATATGCCAGCACAATTGGAAAACTCAGCAGTGGACACAAAAGTAGAAAAGGTCAGTTTTCATTCCAATCCCAAAGAAAGACAATGCCAAAGAATGCTCAAACTACCCACAATTGCACTCATTTCACATGCTAGCAAAGTAATGCTCAAAATTCTCCAAGGCAGACGAGTACGTGAACTGAGAACTTCCAGATGTTCAAGCTGGATTTAGAAAAGTCAGAGGAACCAGAGATCTAACTGCCAATATCCACTGGATCATTGAAAAGCAAGAGAGTTCCAGAAAAACATCTGCTTTATTGATTACATCAAAACCTTTTACTGTGGATCACAACAAACTGTGGAAAACTTAAAGAGGTAGGAATACCAGACAACCTTACCTGCCTCCTGAGAAATCTGGATGCAGTTCAGAAAGCAACAGTTAGAACTGGACATGGAACAACAGACTGGTTCCAAATGGAAAGGAGAACATCAAGGCTGTATATTGTCACCCTGCTTATTTAACTTCTACGCAGAGTACATCATACGAAATGCCAGGCCGGATGAAGCACAAGTTGGAATCAAGATTGCTGGGAGAAATATCAATAACTTCAGATATGCAGATGACACCACCCTTATGGAAGAAAGTGAAGAAGACTTAAAGAGCCTCTTGATGAAAGTGAAAGAGAAAAGTGAAAAAGTTGGCTTAAAACTCAACATTCTGAAAACCAAGATCATGGCATCTGGTCCCGTCACTGCAAGGCAAATAGATGGGGAAACCATGAGAGACATTTTTGGGGCTCCAAAATCACTGCAGATGATGACTGCAGCCATGAACTTAAAAAATGCTTGCTCCTTGGAAGAAAAGCAATGCCCAACCTAGACAGCATATTAAAAAGCAGAGACATTACTCTGCCAACAAAGGTCTGTTTAGTCAAAGCTATGGTTGGATGTGAGAGCTGGAGTATAAAGAAAGCTGAACACCGAAGAGTTGATGCTTTTGAACCATAGTGTTGGAGAACACTCCTGAGAGTTCTTTGGACTGCAAGTCCAGGGTCCAAACCATTTAACTCTGAAAGAAATCAGTCCTGAATATTCATTGGAAGAACTCATGCTGAATGTGAAACTCAAATACTTTGTACACTTGATGAGAACTAACTCATTTCAAAAGACCCTGATGCTGGGAAAGATTGAAGGTGGGAGGCGAAGGGGGTGACAGAGGATGAGATGGTTGGATGGCATCACTACTCAATGGAAATGAATTTGAGTATGTTCCGGGAGTTGGTGATGGACAGGGAAGCCTGGCTTGCTGCAGTCCATGGGGTTGCAAAGAGTCTGACATATCTTAGAGACTAAAAAACAACAAACTGTAAAGAAAATTCAGTTATTTTGTCACTGATATTGTAAATTATATCCTCACTCCTTTCAATGTTTCCACTTTCCTTTCCTGTCTGAGACCTCATCATGTCTAGAGAAGTCATTGTGAAATGGTAAGTATTCAATTAGGCAAGGAGAAATAAAAGTATCACTTACAATTTTATGATTTTTAGCTGTAAACATGCTTTTCAACAGGCCTAACAATTTGGAAAGCAGAAGATCCATTCATAATTGCTTTAACTTGCTAATGCAATGCGGTATGAAATATGTAAAGGCATTTAGATATAAGGTTCAAAAAGTGAACACAATTTGTTTATGTGTAGAATTATAATGACCTATATTGTGTTATAATCCAGAGGGAAACCCTGTAATGCAAGGAATTCTAGAAATAGTATAATTAGAGAGGAGCACTAGAACAGCAGTAAGGAGACAGGCTGTATTCTTGTCTGATATTAACCATAGTGTGCTTTTAGGCAACTCAGTTAACCTTTTCAAGCCAGTTTTCTCATTTGGGATAGGAGAATCAAACCAAGTGTTCTGGGAGTACATGACTTTATTAGACCTAATTCAGCAATGAGATATTTCCTCACATTTTGTTGTTAATATGTTGCATGAGAAATAGCCTGTGGTGTATACACAGGCAGGGAAGAAATCTTTGTGGTAATATCTGTTACAGATTCCCAAAGTAAACACTAAAAATTGCACCCTTAATGCTTTTTATTTCACAAGCCAATTTAGACAACTCAGTTCCCTAAAGGAATCCCCATGGCTTGCGTATAGATTCGATGTCCGTTGCCTTCACATGCCTTTTCTCCTAATCCTCCTTGGTCTAACCTCCCTCCCTTTCTATTCTATTAGGAATTCTTTCCTCCGTGCTCTATCATGCTCATAGACATACATCATCTATTTTTTTAAGTTTTTTAATTCCGACTCTGCCTTCTCAGTCTACCCAAAGCTCCATGCTCACTCTTCCTTCACAGGAGTCTCAAGGTACCACCTGTGCTTTCCCAAAGGAAGCATCCTTTTGGGTAGACAGCCCCTGCGCCATCTACACCTCTGTGCTAGAGTTAAGCCAGTTGCTCTCTGCAGAAGACAACACTATCAAAGCCAAGTTCAGTAGCTAAATGAAGAGAAAACTCTTCCACAGAGTAGGACCCCCACAAGACATCATCCACACACATGACTTTCAAAACCACAAAGCTAGCCAAGTCACAGGAGAGGTCTCCCCAACCCACTCCCTTGTTAAGGATAGCATCATTAGAGTCACTGTGAGGTAGACCGGGGGTAATGGTAATGCAAGAGGGAGACGCACAAGCACCCAAATCGTGGCTCTTCACTTAACTGCTGTGTCCCCAGAAAGACATTTAGCTCTTTGAGTTACAATGTATTGATTTAAAAAATACGGATAATAATGCCCTCTTGCTGTGCTGTGCTTCATTGCTCAGCCATGTCCAACCCTCTGTGACCCCACAGACTGTAACCTGCCAGGCTCCTCTATCCATGGGGATTCTCCAGGCAAGAATATTGGAGTGGATTGTCATGCCCTCTTCCAGGGGATCTTCCCAACCGAGGGATCAAACCCAGGTCTCCTGCATTGCAGGCAGATTCTTTACTGTCTGAGCCACCAGGGAAGCCCATGAACCCTGGAGTGGGTAGCCTATCCCTTCTCCAGGGGATCTTCCTGACCCAGGAATTGAACTGGGATTTCCTGCATTGCAGGCAGATCCTTTACCAGATGAGCTACCAGGGAAGCCCCTACTTGATACTACCTTAAACAAATAATATTACCATTTAAAGTAGTTCTCAGGATTAAAGATAATGTATACATAGAGTCTGTAATCTAAAGGAGGCTGGAAATCGACTATTCCTTATTATTATTATCATTATTATTAACATCCCTTTAAGGCTGGTTGAAGGCACCCATTGTTTTCCCTACTAGGACAGGGATTACTATGAGTGACTTGCCCATGGAGACACAGTAAGATAGTGGAGCAACCTAGGAATAGTATAGGATTCCCTAACAGTTGGTTCTATATTCAAGACTTCATTTCAGTATTTGTGGAAATGTCCTCATTTAGTGTCTCTAAAACCCAGAACTCTATTATTGTCTCTATTTCCTTTTTGTTTTTCACCAAAGGACTCTGCACTGTAACTTTAAAAAAGGGAGAAAGATTCGTCAGCTTGTCTCTCTTGGTAGGGTTTGGACTTCTTTGAGTGGACCGCGGATGCCACGCTGAAAACGGAAAAATCCTACAACTACTATTTTGGTATGTGTGATGCAGAAATGTTGTCCTTTTGTACTTCCTGCTGATGCTAAAGTTTATGTAAAAGGAAATCAGCTAGCTATATTTCCCAGGAAGATCGTGTGAGTTATAAAATTTTCACATAGATCTTGAGCTAAGCAGAAATCTTATGAATTAATGTTTGCTACAATTAAGATACAGTGGACAATTTCCAGTTGAGGAAAAACATATTAAGGTTCTGTCAAGACACAATAATGTCTAGGCATGATGTTCAGGCTGAACTAACAGGGTATCTTTGCTTGCTTAAACAAAGGCCTTTTGAACTTCTTCAGGCAGGACAGTAACAGAGAAATGATGGCTTTTACTCCTGAACACAATGTTTAGATATTGATTTAAACTATAGTAACTAACCTGCATTAACAAAATCCTGAAACATATCCATTAAGTAAAATATTCAATTAGTGAAAATTTTCTATATGATTTCAAGCCTGTCATGTTTAAAATATTTTGAATTGGCTTCAGGTAGTTATTTCACATTCAAACGATAGAGAATCTTTTCCCCATTTATTTATTAAGAACTTGCAACTTTTGGTTTCAAGGTTAATTTGTTATTTGTTTATCTTGGAAAAGGATGACTAATGAGAAAAAAATTGTGAGTCTGAGCACAGGTGGAACCATTGTTAAGCTTTGCATAAAGGGAATGAATTAGGCACACAACCAGCCTTCTCATGTATAATATTGGGTTCCTAAGCTACAACACCTTTTATTAATTTGAGGTGTGCTGCTGGCTGCAATTGCACTGTAAGTGATACAGCCATCACTTGGAGAGGGCTTTGGAACTTTAAAGGCAAGAGAAACCTTTTCTTCAGTGGAATGTTCCTTTTCACCTGCTTTTCTGTTTAACCTGATAAGGCCTAGGGTATGCTTGTTTTAAAGTTCCTTTCATAACTTGACGTTTCTCTTCCCAAATTAAACAGTGCAAAATTGAATTGTCAAACATGTTCATAAAGTGAGGTACCATGTTGGAAATCATTTGTGTTTTTCAAATTAACATGTAATATTGGTATATTTCATTACTATCAACCACAAACCCCTTTATCAGCATAAACAATTGGCAGCATAAACCAAAACTGTAAGAAAAAATTAATTCTATCCATTAATTTACCATTTGCTTACCATCAAGTTTAGACATCACCTGAGCACGATTACTTGATTTTAGTGACTGAGTACCTCAGCCTATATGTAGGATATAATTTCTATGCCCTGTCACTATGCAAAAGCACCTGATACATCCTGAGTGCATATTCTTGCTCAGGTATGATAGCTGGTATATTTCATGCTTTAACTGCATAATATTTTCTAAGATACACGGATATTATAATTTCTAGTACATATGAATAAACATATTTATGTCATATCATATAACTTTTATCACATATGTAGAAATTGAGGATGAGAGAAGTACCTTGGTCAGAATTATCCTAGTAGTATGTAGAACAGATGGTATATGAACCAGGTCAGCCTGTCTATCAGACCAGTCTTTCTGGCCATAGTTCAGTCAGACCTGATTTCAGCCCCATCTGGTTGGAATAAATGTTGTTTTTCACTCTCCTAGACAGTTTCTTCATGTGCTATGCTGTGCTTAACAGCTCAGTCATGTTTGACTCTTCGTGACCCCAGGGACCCAGGCTGCTCTGTCCATGGGGATTCTCCAGGCAAAAATACTGGAGTGGGTTGTCATGCCCTCCTCCAAGGGATCTTTCCAGCCTAGGGATTGAACCCAGGTCTCCTGCATTTCAGGCAGATTCTTTACCATGTGAGCCACCAGGGAAGCCTGAGAATACTGGAGTGTGTAGCCTTTCCCTTCTCCAGGGGATTTTCCTGACCCAGGAATCGAACCCGGGTCTCCTGCATTGCAGGTGGATTCTTTACCAACTAAGCTACCAAGGAAGACCTAGTTTTTTCATATTTAATGCCCATTATGAATAGCAATTTAAAACAGCCCGAACTCCAAGAAGAAAGGCAAAGTTAATTTAAACTTTGGTATCACTGACTTGAGACCCAGAGACTTTTTCTCTAAAATTTCTTTAGAGTATCTTCTGTTATAAACTTTATTTGGCATGGTAGGAAAATGTGTTAGTCTTTTCCTATATTGTTTCTGACTTTAATTATATGTTAAGAAAGGTCTTTCACATTGTAAAATCTAAAAAATATATGGTTATGCTATTATTACTGTTTTGTTTTTAGCCGTTTCTTAAAATTTAAATTATTGCTCTGTCTGGAATTTATTTTTGTATGGGATATGGTAGGAACCTAACTTAATTCTTAGGCCCCATTTTCTCCTCAAATTCTGTTCTTTTGAACCTTTTTATTCCTTCATTATTGTCTGACATAACAGAAAAGACTTGAATATGCGCTTTGGGTTGATATGTGGTAAAAGACTCACTCATGTTTCATTCTTCCATTTTAATTACTAAGGTCTGGAGAAACTATGCTGGAAAGCAAAGTGCCCTTACTCTAGAGCATTTTACTGACATGTTAATACTTGGTATATTCATCCTCCAAAAGAGATACAAAGCTCATTCTCACTGCCTACAAAACGAGTCATTCCAAAAGAGTACAGTAGTGCATTCTGTCAACTCTTTAAATAATCGGTGTACTAATGTCTCCTCCCATTTTTGAGAGGCTCTTTAGCGGTTCATCATGAATATAAATTTCGGAGAGATCATTTGCAATCCAGTTTTGTGGCTCCTCCGTTGAAATCTGTTACTCTCAAGACATAATGTCATAAGTGCACACCCAGACTGTGTGAATTGTTTCCAAGCAATTGTTCTATAGCTTGCCCTACTAGGGAATCCATAGAGGGTATCTGAATGGGTCAAAGTGAAGGTAATGATTTGGGGCTGTTTCCACTCATGGAAAAGAACAAACATTTATGAGATGTTTGTTCCTAGAGAACATATTTCAAATGTCTTTTGAGGCATCTTTACTTTTAAAATTTTAAATTAAAAGATAGTGTACTCCTATTAAAGGCACCTCAAAAGTGTACACATAGATTCTTTCAAGGTACAACCTTGATTCTCTGGTTTGCATCCTCTTTTATGAAAGTGTTTTCCTCGAAGCCATACAGCTGCAATCTACATGTGGTCAGATTCTGGCTGACCTCAGGTGTGCTCTGTCCTGGAGGCAGAAGCCAGCAATTAACTGATTTCTCCTGGACAGATGTAACAGATCCAGAAGGGAATGAACGTGCTTTTGCACAAAACCACAGCAGATTAGCAATGCGACAAGTGGCCTGACAGGATTTAACTTGAAGGCAGGGATCTCATCTCTCTATCCCTTTACCCTGTTCATCATGGAATCTTCTGTGCCCACATTTTTTTTCCTCGGGAAAACTCTTCATAAGCTTTCAAAAAATGATCTAAACTTGGCCTCAAAATCCCTTGTGAAAAGAGAAAGGACAAAAATAAACGAATCAATTAATTATTTTAAATAAACAGGTCAATTTTTTCCCTTCTTTTCTATGGGTCATGGATGAAGGAATCACCCATCATTTCTCTGAGACTTATGCAAATCAGGTACATCTTTCTTAACCCTGAAACCATTTTTTAAAAAATTTGCAAGACCTAAGAGAAACTTGCAGGTATACTGTTATCTATAAAAACAATCTGACAATGTCACTTCTCCCAAGTTTCAAAACAGTAACTATACCTCAACACAGATAAGCCTCACAATCATCAGATACAGAATCTACTATCTATACTTGTAAGTGCTAAACCTCCATATTTGGCTGAAAAGACAGCCAAGGAAGGATATTTATAATTCAGCAATGGTCTTATACTTCTCTCTGCAATCCAGGCTCTAATTATACAGAATATAGTTTTATGCTTAAAAACTATATAATTTCACTAAACATATCCAACACATCTCTTCTCTACCTATGATTTAATAAACCTCTTGCTTAAAAATGTCTTCCTAATGCAATGGACCACAGTGCATGGAATCACCAGACCTGTCAATCTTTATAACCCTCCCATAAATTGTTCCTCCCTTAAATACCGCATTTTGGTAACTTAGACACTCATTATGAATATATCTGCATGCTAACTGCTTATCTGTGATACTGCTCAGTACAGAATAAATGCACATGTACAAACCATGTAAAATCAGATGATGTCATTTATTTTAAAAATATTATACATATGTATAAATATACATCTACATGTATATATGCATATAATTTTTGTTAACCATGGAAAAAAGCCAATAGATTGATACCTAGAGATGTGGACCCAATTTTAGAAGCAGATGTGAACACCATAGTAATTTTAATAGAGGAGGGGCTTTTTGTTTTTGTGTAATAAAGCAATCGATATTCCTAATCCTATATAAACATCCCCAGCCCTCAGACACCCAGGGCATGACTGTGTGTATTTGAACTCCCTGAGAAAGCTCAGAGTTCTAGACAGGTATTCGTAGATTGAGGACACAAATCCTAAAATATCAGCATCATGGCCCTTTCGGGCCAGGGACGACGCTGTGCACACAGGCAGTCCAGGAGGGCCAGGGAACTAGTCCCACACTCACTCACACAGGTATCTCCCCGTCTGCAGGCCACCTAGCAGTGGCAACACTACTGGCAACCAGCCCTGGCTGGCGGGCACTCACAGGCACACTCCGGGGAGATTCCGAGAAACCTAGGGGGAAAGGAGAGCATGGGGGCATTTGGGGGCAGCAGCGCGCACCCAGCACGGTCTCTGCGCCTCCAACACCTCCCGGGACCCGAACTGGCTCCGGAGCCCCCCGGAGGATCTGCATTACGCCAAGGCGCTGGGCCAACTCACCTCCACGAAATAAAAGCAGGGCAGAAGGGTCACGCTGTCCTTGATCACTTTGCCCTTTGGCCTCTCCTTCGCCGACATCCCTGCCGCCTGCCCGGGATGCGTCCTTCCCGGGGCGAGGTGTGCACAGCGCAGCCAAGGCGAGATGCCTCCTCCAGCCGCAAGCGCCCAGCGCCGCTGATGTCACATTCCCCGCGGGCACCGCTGGAGCCAGCGCGGTGCAGGCAGCGCCCCCGCCTCTCCCCGCCCTTCTTTGCAGCAACCCAGCGGCTCCCAGAGCAAGCAGGTCCTCCGCCTCCCCTACTCCGGCTGCCACCCCCGGTTTTTCTCGGCGGAGACGTCCAGCTCCTTCCTCCAAGCTGTTGCTGCAATGGCTTCCCCTCCCCGCCACCCTCCCTCTGCTCTCCACAGCCCTGGCGAGGCTTCGTGGCGGTCGGGGCTTGACGTCAAGACTCGGCAAAGGGGGCCGCACCCCTGGATGCTGCAGCAGAGAGGCTGAGGAGACCAGGCACTCACGGCCCCCCGGGAAGCCTCCTGGATCCCTCTAGGAACTGTAACTTCAGGATTCTGGAGAGCGGAAGCTCAGCCCTTGCGCACTGACCCGCAGCGCCAAAACCGACCTCCACCTGCGCGAAATTAAAACTTAGATCCCATACTGAAAAGTAGGCCGCGGTGGGAACTCACTGAGAGCTGGCTGCCATCCAGGAATGACTTCCCCGACTGAGGATTCTCTGCCTAGGAGACTCCCTGGCTCCCTAGGACACTGACTTAACCTGCTGATAAACTTTCACTATTGCCTGTCTGGGAATGGTGAGGCGCTGGTGGAGGCGGATGTGTGGGCATCCTCATATAGCCCCCAAACCACGATATTATGCTCTTACTTCATCATCGCACCCCCGGAACCACGTCAGTATTACAGTCATCACCGTAAAAGGAGACACTTCTCAGCCATTAACAATCTAAATTAAGTCCTTCGCTTGGTTGGTGATGTTCTTGGCTTGTCTCAACTTTGTGATTATTTTGGCAACTCAGAGGTGTCAAATGATATAGAAGAGAAAAAACTCAAAAATATAAAATACTGTGTTATGCTAAGTAAGATAACCCACTTCCAGGATTACATGGCCCTGGTCATTTCAAAGTCTCCACATTAAGCATCTGAGAACCAATTCCCACCGCACTTTTCAACTCACTCCAATTGCTAGCCTGTCTTAGTCTGGGCTTCTATAAAACAAACAAGCAAGCAAACACATAGACTGGGTAGTTTAAGCAACAGTTTCTCACCATTCTGAAAGCTAGAAGTGCCAGTTCAGGCTGCCAGCAAGATCAGGTTGTAGTGAGGATTCTCTTCTTGGCTGTATGCTTACATGGAGGAAAAAGAGGGCTACTTTTCTGGTCTCTTCTTATGAGGGGATTAATCCATCATGAGGGCACCACCCTCATTTGTTGTTATTTTTCAGTTCAGTTGTGTCAGACTCTCTGTGACGGCATGGATGCAGAATACCAAGCTTCCCTGTCCTTCTCCATTTTCCTGGAGCTTGCTCAAACTCATGTCCATTGAGTCAGTGATGCCATCCATCCATCTCATCCTCTGTCACCCGCTTCTCTTCCTGCCTCAGTCTTTCCCAGCATCAAGGTATTTTCAGATGAGTCAGCTCTTTGCATCGGGTGGCCTAAGTATCGGAGCTTCAGCTTCAACATCAGTCCTTCCAACGACTATTAAGGGTTGATTTCCTTTAGGATTGACTGGTTTGATCTCCTTGCAGTCCAAGGAACTCTCAAGAGTCTTCTCCAGCACCACAGTTCGAAAGCATCAATTCTTCAGTGCTCAGCCTTTTTTACAGTCCAACTCTCATATCCATACATGACTACTAGAAAAACCATTCTCATGACATCATCTAAATTTGATTGCCGTTCAAAGATCGCACCTCCAAATGCTGCGATCTTGAGGGTTAAGTTTCAATATATGAATTTTGAGGAGCCACAAATACTCAGTCCATCACATACTCCAGGCAATCTCTGGCAACATCAGGACAGTCTGATCTACCAATGTCCATATTTCTGATCTACCACTGCCACTACCATCTCATACCATTACTTTCTCCTACTGGTTTAGGTTCCAGAATTCAAAAGTATAATCTCTTAGTTTCTACTTCTTGTTCACCACACTCACCTGGCAAAACCCCAGCACAGTTAAACCCAATTCTCTGCCTTTACCAGAAAGTAGATGGAGAAGAACTCACAACTGTGTGGTTTTGTGCCACATCAGACTCAGGACTACAAACTTCAAATAGCCCCTACTGCTTCTCACATAGTCTATTCACTTTCTTATTCTCTGAGGACAAACTTACACCTCCTCTAGTCTCTTTAAACCTTGACATTTTCAGCTAATGGCTTTAACTTGCTTTCATTCAGTTCTTTGTTGTTCAGTTGCTCAGTCATGTCTGACTCTTTGTGACCTTATGGACTGCAGCATACCAGGCTTCCCTGTCCTTCATCATCTCCTGGAGCTTGCTTGTCCATTGAGTCAGTGGTGCCATCCATCTCATCCTCTGTTGTTGCCTTCTCCTCTCACCATCAATCTTTCCCAGCATCAGGGTCTTTTCAAATGAGTCAGTTCTTTGCATTAGGTGGGCAAAGTACTGGAGCTTCACCTTCAACATCAGTCCTTCCAGTGAATAATTAGGACTGATTTCCTTTAGGATTGACTGGTTTGGTCCCTGGACCTGTAGCCTAAGGGACTCACAAGAGTCTTCTTCAAATCTACAGTTCAAAAGCATCAATTCTTCAGTGTTTAGCTTCTTTATGGTCCATCTCTCACATGTATACATGACTACTGGAAACACATAGCTTTGACTAGGTGGATCTTTCTTGGCAAAGTAATGTCTCTGCTTTTTAATACACAGTCAAGTTTTGTCATGTCTTTTCTTCCAAGGAGCAAGTGACTTTTAATTTCATGGCTGCAGTTACCATCTGCAGCGATTTTTGAACCCAAGAAAATAAAGTCTCTCACTGTTTCCATCGTTTCCCCATCTATTTGCCTTGAAGTGATGGGACAGGATGCCATGATCTTAGTTTTCTGAATGTTGAGTTTTAAACCAGCTTTTTCACTCTCCTCTTTCACTTTCATCAACAGGTTCTTTAGTTCCTCTCTGCTTTCTTCTACAAGGGTGGTGTCATCTGCATATCTGAGGTTATTGATATTTCTCCTCTCAGTCTTGATTCCAGGTTATGCTTCATCTAGACAGGCATTTCACATGATGTACTATGCATATAAGTTAAATAAGCAGGTTGACAATATACAGCTTTGATGTTCTACCTTCCCAATTTTGAACCAGTCTGTTTTTCCATATCCAGTTCTAGCTGTTGCTTTTAGACCTGCATCCAGATTTCTCAGGAGGCAGGTAAGGTGGTCTGGTATTCCCATCACTTGAAGAATTTCCCACAGTTTGTTGTGATCCACACAATCTAAGGCTTTAGCATAGTCAATGAAGCAAAAGTAGATGTTTTCCTGGAATTCTCTTGCTTTTTCTATGATCCAACAGATGTTGGCAACTTGATCTCTGGTTCCTCTGCCTTTTCTAAATCCAGCTTGAACATCTGGAAGTTCTCGGTTCACATACTGTTGTAGTCTCTCTTGGAGAATTTTGAGCATTACTTTGTTAGCACGTGAAGTGACTACAGTTGTGCTACAGTTTGAACATTCTTTGGCACTGCCCTTCTTTGGGATTAGAATGAAAATTGACCTTTTCTAGTCCTGTGGCCACTGCTGAGTTTTCCAAGTTTGCTGACATAGTAAATGCAGCACTTTAACAGCATCATCTTTTAAGATTTGAAATATCTCAGCTGGAATTCCATCACCCCCACTAGCTTTGTTCATAGTGATGCTTCCTAAGGCCCACTTGACTTTACACTATAAGATGTCTAGCTCTAGGTAAGTGATCACACCATCATGGTTATATGGGTCATGAAAGTCTTTTTTGTCTAGTTTTTCTGTGTATTCTTGCCACCTCTTCTTAGTATCTTCTGCTTCTGAGAGGTCCATACCATTTCTGTCCTTTATTGTGCCTATCTTTACATGAAAATTTCCCTTTGTATCTCTAATTTTCTTGAAGAGGTTTCTAGTCTTTCCCATTCTATTGTTTTACTCTATTTCTTTGCATTGTTCACTTAGGAATGCTTTCTTATCTCTCCTTGCTATTCTTTGGATCTCTGCATTCAGATGGCTATGTCTTTCCTTTTCTCCTTTGCCTTTTGCTTCTTTTCTTTTCTCAGCTATTTGTCAGCCCTCCTCAGATAGCCATTTTTCCTTTTTGCCTTTCTTTTTCTCAGGTATGATTTTGATCACTGTCTCCTGTACTATATCCTGAGCCTCAGTTCATTATTCTTCAGGCACTCTATCAGATCTAATCCCTTGAATCTATTTCTCAGTTCCACTATATAATCATAAGGGATTTGATTTAGGTCATACCTGAATGGCCTAGTGATTTCCTCTACTTTCTTAAATTAAGTCTGAATTTGACAATAAGCAATTCATGATCTGAGTCAGAATCAGCTCCCGGTCTTGTTTTTGCTGACTGTATAGAGCTTCTCCTTCTTTGGGTGCAAAGATATAATCACTCTGATTTGGGTATTGACTATCTGGTGATGCCCATGTGTAAAGCCATCTCTTGTGTTGTTGGAAGAGCACATTTGCTATTACCTGTGCATTCTCTTGGCAAAGCTCTGTTAGCCTTTGCTTTGCTTCATTTTGTACTCCAAAGCCAAACTTGCCTATTACTACAGGTATCTCTTTCTACTTTGCAGAATGGTCTCCGTTTGCTCTCAAGGCAAACCATTCAATATCACAGTAATCCTAGTCTATGCCCCAACCACTAATGCCAGAGAAGCTGGAGTTGAATTTTAATCAGAGAATGAAATTGATCAGAAGAGAATTCTGCCTTCTTCCAAACCTGACTACTTCCCTGCAACCTCCATTCTTCACAGGCACCACTGTCTCCTTCCTGGATTGGCACCATAGCTTCCAAGTGTTCTACCAGCTTCTTCCCTTGCTACCCTTATAACCTACAAATCAGTCGCTATGCAGCAACCAGAAAGATCTTTCGACAAATAAATCTAATTTTGTCATTCTTCCCAAACCCTACAAGCACTTTTCATCACATTCAGGAGAAAATCCAAACCTCTTCTTCAAAGCAGGTACCCTGCCTGACCCATGGACCTCATTCATAGTGCTTTGTGCCTTATTGGTTTGGCGATCCCAATCTAGCTTTGTACTATCTCAGGGACTAATTTTTGTACTATCTCAAGGACTACTCTTTGTACTATCTCAGGGCCTGTTCTTTGTACTGTCTCAGGGACTTGAACTCTTTGCAACCTCAGGGATGGTAGCCTGTTAGGCTCTTCTGTCCATGGAGTTTTCCAGGCAAGAATACTGGGGTGGGTTGCCATTTCCCTCTCCAGTTAATCATCCCAGGCCTTCATTATTCTTTATTCTTACATATTATTTTCTTTTTCTTCATAGAACTTATAATTATCTGATAGCTTATGAAGTATTGATTGGCCAGCTTTTTCATTGCCTTCTTTCCCACTAGAATGTAAGCTCTATAAGACTGAGCACTTAAAAAAAAATCATTTGTATCTAGCTAGTGGAACTGTTTCTGGAAAATAATAGATCTTCAGTAAATATTTGTTTAAAAACATGGATCAGTCTGTTAAGTGATGCACATAAAATCATGTATCAGCTTCTCCCACCTACTAAATGTTCAATAATTGTTAATTGATTCCATTATTAATTATCATGTTATTGACCAGATGTGTTTCTCGCTACTACTAAAGCTACTTTGTGTGTGTGAGTATTCTTTTTTAAACTTTTTCAATATCTAGACAGAATTTACAATTCTTGGTAGATATTGAAAAGTAAGTTAGAACTTTCCTGAATTTATCATCCTGGAAACCCAGCATTTATATATAAAGGTAAATAAAACACAAGGCTAAAACTATAGCTCCCTAATGTCATTGGCCAGGAGTTAAAATATATGTGGAAATACCAGAGACACATACTGACAGCACCTCAATAATTTAGGGAATATATTGAGACATCAGAAAGGTACTCTCCTTTCCTCTCTAGGTTATTTGACCAACTTGACCTGATCACATGGTCAGGAATCAAGAAATACTTCAGAATTCAAAGCCAATTCCTATTGCAAATTCTTTATCACTCTCTTACCCAGTTTCCCTGTCTTTCTCTCCTTCTTTTAAAATACTCTTTCCTGTGTAAAATCATTTCACTAAGCAAGCAAGCTACTCATGCAATCCCTTAAATACTAAACAGAGTAGTAATGCCTATATTAGGGTAAAAGTTTAATGCATTTTACGTACTTGAACTTTTGATGCTCAAACAAAGCAATAAGCAGGGCAATTTCCCCCCTATTTTTTAGAAAAGTCTTGAAGACAAGATTCAGAGATGAAAAATAAATAAATAAATGAATAAAAGGTTGATTCAACAGAGAGAGATTTGGATTCAGAACTGAGTTCAAGCCCAGGACTTGTTACATTTGAAATCTGCTCTTGAGAAAGCAATATAATAACTCTAAGCTATGAAATTAAAAGACACTTACTCCTTGGAAGGAAAGTTATGACCAACCTAGGTAGCATATTAAAAAGCAGAGACATTACTTTGCCAACAAAGGTCCATCTAGTCAAGGCTACGGTTTTTCCAGTGGTCATGTATGAATGTGAGAGTTGGACTGTGAAGAAAGCTGAGTGCTGAAGAATTGATGCTTTTGAACTGTGATGTTAGAGAAGACACTTGAGAGTCCCTTGGACTGCAAGGAGATCCAACCAGTCCATTCTGAAGGAGATCAACCCTGGATGTTCTTAGGAAGGAATGATGCTAAAGCTGAAACTCTAGTACTTTGGCCACCTCATGCGAAGAGTTGATTCATTGGAAAAGACTGATGCTGGGAGGGATTGGGGGCAGGAGTTGAAAGGGATGACAAAGGATGAGATGGCTGGATGGCATCACCAACTCGATGGTCGTGAGTTTGAGTGAATTCCTAGAGTTGGTGATGGACAGGGAGGCCTGGTGTGCTGAGATTCATGGTGTTGCGAAGAGTTGGACACGGCTGAACCACTGAACTGAACTGAACTGAACTGAAGCTTCAGTTTACTAACTTGTAAAGTGAGAAAAGTATTTGGTACCACTGACAGCACCATTCTTTAGCTCAAATGTGTGTGCATGCAATTGGTAGATGGTCAAATTGGCCCATCCATTCATACATTCATCATTCAACCTACAAATATTGATTGACCATCCACTGTGTGAGAGGTATTTTTCCTCCTGAATATCTACTGGAGAGAAGAGATATGGTTCCTGCCCTCCTAGAGCTCACAGTCTAATGCAGGTGGAGAGGAGAGAGACACAGATAATACATTAATCACAGCAGTAAGAAAACACTTACATGATACTCACCACAGATGAAGCACTGTTAAAAGTGCTTGGCACATGTTACCTCATTTAATTCCCACCACATCCTTAAGAGTGGGTACCACCCTCCCACATTTTTTCAGTAAAAGAAACTGAGAGTTGGAGAGGTTAGTTATGGTTATGCAAGTGCAGCGAGTATAATTACTATAATTAGCGAAGCTGAGATTTTGAACTCAGTGGGTTGCTTCAGTTCTGTGATCTTAAGGGCTATACATACTGCATCTCTTAGCAAACATAGAATTAGATCTTGTGCTATACACTACTGAAGAAACATTAGAATGCAGTTATAATTACTATGAGAAACTTAAGTATGATAGAGCTGGAGAGGTTAGTTATGGTTTGCAAGTGCAGCGAGTATAATTACTATAATTAGCGAAGCTGAGATTTTGAACTCAGTGGGTTGCTTCAGTTCTGTGATCTTAAGGGCTATACATACTGCATCTCTTAGCAAACATAGAATTAGATCTTGTGCTATACACTACTGAAGAAACATTAGAATGCAGTTATAATTACTATGAGAAACTTAAGTATGATGGCCAAGGAAGACCTTAGGAGGAGCTGACATTCAAGCCCGCTTATAGTACTGAGGTTACTACAAGATGGTCCTGAACTGAAAAATCTGCTCCATCACACCTTCAAACCATGTAAATCCACCTTTAGGTCAAGAACAGAACTCGTGTGTTGAATATTGCTTCAGGTACGCCAGCTGCAGGTCCTCATAATTACAGTGGAATTAGAAATAATTTAAGGTGCCTCACAGAACTTGAATATTTTCCATGAAAATCCTGTTTCAGTGCATTCAAATGAAAAATGGCTCCCACTGAAAAAGCTGCACTCTGACATTTCACAAGACAGTGTACTTCCCAGCACAAATAACTTTGAAAAATAAGCCTGAAAATGCATTTGACATCATCATTAACACTGTCAGGTTCCAGAGATAAGAAAGAAGCAGCTCTTCTATATATCCTTTTTGGTTGCCCACAGCCAAATACAAACCCTTCTTCAGCTTCCTGGCAACTATTCATCCTTAGAATATTTGTCTGACATTTATCCTGAAGATCATAAAAAGGCGTGTTTCATTTAGTAATGTATTTCCCAGAAATTGGCTCACCTCACAGTATTTTGAGGAGACATTGTAAGATTTTATTTCATTTTTCTAAGAGACAGAGATTTAAAAGAACTGAACATGCAGATTGTAAAGGAGGAAAAGTACTGAAATGAGGAAGATCCTGGAAGACGGTAAAGGGATTTTCTGGTCCCTGCCTCATCACTGACTAACAGTGAGGCTGTGGAGAACATTTTACCTCAAGGACTCAAGTTTCCTCACCTAAAAAATGGAGTAGACTTGGTAAATTGAACATCGTTGTTTCTGTTTGTCCAAGATCTGTCGTTCATTCTTCTTGATCTTGTTTCTTGAATTTTCCTGATGGACTGTCCTACTGGTCACAGTCAGGACTGGGCCTGGAATGAAGGTACTCAGCTCTCTCTAGAGCTGAGAAAAGGGACGGTGAGGCAAGGTAAACAACTTGGCTCTGCTCTCAGGAACTTGAATCTTGAGGAGAGTGGTCCTAAGACAGAAATGTCTTGGTATAGATTCATGGCAAAAGCAGAGAGAACAGTGATTAATGTTGGTCTTTCAATTTTCTGAATGGCCCTTGATCCATTTCTTTCAGAAGTATGACTTTTCTCCTTTTGGTACATCCCATATTCTTTCAAATAAATTCTTCTCTCTGTCTCTGTCTCTCTCTTCCTCTCCCCATCTCTCATTTTTCCATTAATTTAGCCAGAGCCCACTTCTGTGATCCCAAACATCTAACTATTACAAACAATCATAAGACATTTATTTGCTAAATGATTAAATTAAGATCTGAGAAAAAAAAGGCAAACAAGTAAAACAAACAGAAAAATCCTTAACACCTAACAGTATCTTCTGGCAAGAGACATAGGAGATAATTTTAAATCAAATTTTGTATTTACTACCAATGGCTTTGGCCCACCATGGTCTCCTATAATCCCCTATCAGGGCATGGTAGAAGGTGATCTGCACAATTCTAGGGAATGTCATTCCCCAGAATATGCCTTTCCTCTGAGGGTAGGGGCTACTCCAAGAAAGTGAAAGTGGCTCAGTCGTATCTGACTCTTTGCAACCCCACAGACTATACAGTCCATGAAATTCTCCAGGCCAGAATGCTAGAGTGGGTATCCTTTCCCTTCTCCAGGGGATCTTCCTATCCCAGGGATCGAACCCAGGTCTCCCGCATTGCAGGTGGATTCATTACTGGCTGAGCCACAGCTGAGTTCAGTTCAGTCACTCAGTTGTGTCCGACTGTTTGTGACCCCATGAATCTCAGCATGCCAGGCCTCCCTGTCCATCACCAACTCCCAGAGTTCACGCAGATTTGCATCCATCGAGTCAGTGATGCCGTCCAGACATCTCATCCTCCATCGTCCTCTTCTCCTGCCCGCAATCCCTCCCAGCATCAGAGTCTTTTCCAGTGAGTCAGCTCTTTGCACGAGGTGACCAAAGAACTGGAGTTTCAGCTTTAGCATCATTCCTTCCAAAGAACACCCACGGCTGATCTCCTTCAGAATGGACTGGTTGGATCTCCTTGCAGTCCAAGGGACTCTCAAGAGTCTTCTCCAACACCACACTTCAGAAGGGAAGCCCAAATCCCATAGCAATGATTCAAAGAACAGAACAAAAGGTTGCATTACAGAGCTTTGCTGTGGGTGTGCATCAGCATATTAATGTGCTGGGAATGGATTACATCTGTCCCACAAAATATTTGTCTCTTCAGGTTGCTTCTGGTTGCGAGCATCCTGGTGGGGAGGTGGAGTATCCTCTGTTAGCATGCCCTGAGGGCTGCTAGCAAGAAAAGCAGAGGAATCATATCAGAACTTACTGTTGGATCCCAGTGTACTGAACAGAGCCAGGAAGGGACCCCACCACTTGGAAACCCACTGAGCAGAGCCTGGAATCACTGAACATACATCTGGACAGTCAGCTGCAGAACATGTTACTATCACAGCCTCAGGTGTGGCATGTTGGGGGTGATGAGAGAATGGACAGATCCAGAAGTCTCCTCATGGGTATAACTGATATCCTTCTTAGATCTGTTAAGTCTGTCCATGTTTTTTATGGGGTGTCCAGCCCACTATGTAGCAACTGCCCCCAAATACATACACTTTCTGCAAATAAGAGCATCATTTTTGTTTTGAAACACTTGACATAAAAATACATAATTGGATTTAAAAACATCCAAGTATTACAGAAATGTAAAGGTTACTTTTATCAATGAAGGCAGAGTTATTGGATTTTTCCAATGTAATTTCAAGGGTTGCTGTATTTTCAATGATTACAAAGCAATGATTTTAGATTTTTATTAGCTAAGTGTACAGTTTCTCCTCAGTGATGACTATCAAGAAAAAGAACTCAAGTTTTTCTGCCGTACAACACCCCTCTGGATAAATATGCCACTCGACTTTCCTTGTCTCAGCTAAACAACCTTGTTTCCTGCTCTGCAGACTGTGTCCTCTCCTCTGATGAGCTCGTTTGACCCATACTTGGACCGTGTTCTTTGTTCTGTTCCTGTGCCTCCTCCTATGTGTTCCCTTCCCCTGAAATGCATTAACATCCCTCCTTTCTGAATTGTATTCATGCTGCTCCAGTGTTCAGTGACCTTTCTCTGAACACCAGTGGTCCTTATTTTGCACTGTACATTCTAGCTCTTAATTATGAACTGTTTTATTTGATACATTCTAATCTTGTCCTCCCAACTGTAGGAGTGAATTGGGGGAGAGACGCTTGCCTTTTTCCTTCTGTCCATCTCCCTCCCTTCCACCTCTGCTCTCCCCATTGTGTTCAGCTCTTCGCTAGTTCTATGACATTAGAATAGGCAGGCTCCAGGCCAGTTTCCCTGGATTATCTCTCTGTTTTCTGATCAGTTCTTTAATTTTGTACCAGGATAATTCTCCTAAGCACAATTTTGATTATGCCACTTATCTGCTCAAGATGCTCCATAGTTTTCCAGTCTTTATTCTGATGTTTATTTAAGGGCTTCCTAGGTCTGGCCTCCACCACTTTGTCTCACTGCTTATCCTCCCCTATGCAGAACCTACACTTGATACCCTAAACTACATGGTACTGCAGAAACTATACTCTTCTGCAATGAAGCTTTTTATGTTCGCTTCCTTTTCCACCCTCAAAATTTACAGACAGAAAACAACTTCCTGATGAATCTTAATCTTTTCCAAGTCTAAAAGTCTTTTAAGACTTTCTTTGGGCACAGTTTGTAGATCATGTTATTTTCTGCGTCAATTGTCTTAGTTTTCCTCAAAGATATTTTGCTTCTTGTAAGTATGGGTCATATCTAACTCATCATTCTTTTCTTTTTCTCTTGGACCTTCAGCATAGTACACATAAAAAGTTCAGTAAATATTTATTGAATGAATGAATGAATGAATTCCATCATTTCTGCTCTCCCCTGCAGTAGCTAGCACAGCTCTAGAACAATGCAGAGATTCTGAGTACATATTTGTTAATTAATTTAGGGTTTTATGAGCCGTGATTCTGTAGGAATAAACATTCTCTCATTCTCTCTCCTTCTCAACACTTTTAAAATACTGACAATTCTCCAAGAAGTGCAAAAGGACTCTACACACACAAATGAAACCTTGTTCTAATTAGTCCAGAATGACTCCTATTCTCTCAATCCTTCAATAATTATTCACTGATTGCACAGAGTCTAATAATTATTTCAACATGAGGATGTTGAGTATCTGTCTGGAGCTGCTAAAAAGTATGCTCCAGTCACCAGATTTTCATCCTGTTTTCTTCTCTGCCCAGTGTCTAGCCAACCAACAGTGATCTCTCTTAAATATTATAGATCAAATTCTCCTGGAGAAACAAGCCCCTTAGGAAGTTACTTTCGGCTGGTCTTTGGGCTCTAACAGATCCAGACATGTTCCATCATCCATGTGCTAGCTGTCCTCTTCTTCCTCTGAGCACCTGTTCAGGTATGTGGCTCTTGTGTGCATCCTCTGGCCTATTCTGGTCTCCGTAGCTGTCGCACTCCTCTGTGGGCCAAGACTTCTATTGTGTTTGTCATGCTAAACTACATTTCTCTTTATGCTGTCTTAATTTGACTGTCCTAATGAAAAATACTATGTTTTAAATTTATGGAGGTGTAATTAACATGTAATATTACATTGGTTATAGATGTATGACATAAAGATTTGGCATTTGTATACACTGTGAAATGATCACCACAATAAGTCTAGTTCATGTTTGTACCCATACATAGTTATAGATTTTTTTTATAATGAGTGATTTATTACTACTCTCTTAACAACTTTCAAATATGCAATATTTCAAATATATCATTTAGCACTGTTAACTATAGTCACCATGCTATGTTTCATAACCAAATATAAGCAAAATTAGAGCAGGAGTCCAGGTGATTTTAGAAGGATTTATTGAAAGGAAACGTCTTCCCAGACATGGAAGGCCCTGTAGAATGATGTAGAGAAGTGTCTCTGAACCTGTGACACCACTCACACCACTCTTATTGCCACAGTATATGCTCAAAGCACTTATGGAAAGATCAAAAGCAAGACAGTTCTTAACATTAAGATATCTCATGACTTAAAATAAAATAGAATCATAGTTTAATTTCTTACTGATATGCAACATAGTGGAGGTGATGGAATTCCAGTTGAGCTGTTTCAAATCCTGAAAGATGATGCTGTGAAAGTGCTGCACTCACTATGCCAGCAAATTTGGAAAACTCAGTAGTGGCCACAAGACTGGAAAAGGTCAGTTTTCATTCCAGTCCCAAAGAAAGGCAATGCCAAAGAATGCTCAAACTACCGCACAATTGCACTCATCTCACATGCTAGTAAAGTAATGCTCAAAATTCTCCAAGCCAGGCTTCAGCAATACGTGAACTGTGAACTCCCTGATGTTCAAATGGTTGAAGAAAAGGCAGAGGAACCAGAGATCAAATTGCTAACATCTGCTGGATTATGGAAAAAACAAGAGAGTTCCAGAAAAACATTTCTTTCTGCTTTATTGACTATGCCAAAGCCTTTGACTGTGTGGATCACAATAAACTGTGGAAAATTCTGAAAGAGATGGGGGATACCAGACCACCTAACCTGCCTCTTGAGATATCTGTATGCAGACCAGGAAGCAACAGTTAGACCTGGACATGGAACAACAGAATGGTTCCAAATAGGAAAAGGAGTATGTCAAGGCTGTATATTGTCACCCTGCTTATTTAACTTATATGCAGAGTACATCATGAGAGATGCTGGGCTTGAAGAAACACAAGCTGGAATCAAGATTGTTGGGAGAAATATCAATAACCTCAGATATGCAGATGACACCGCACTTATGGCAAAAGTGAAGAGGAACTAAAAAGCCTCTTGATGAAAATGAAAGAGGAGAGTGAAAAAGTTGGCTTAAAGCTCAACATTCAGAAAACGAAGATCATGGCATCCAGTCCCAATCTTCAAGAGATGGGAATAACAGACCACCTGACCTGCCTCCTCAGGAATCTATATGCAGGTCAAGAAGCAACAGCTAAAACTGAACATGGAACAGACTGGTTCCAAATAGGAAAAAAAGTATGTCCAGGCTGTATATTGTCACCCTGCTTATTTAACTTCTATGCAGAGTACATCATAAGAAATGCCAGGCTGGAAGAAGCACAAGCTGGAATCAAGACTGCCCTGAGAAATATGGGTAACCTCAGATATGCAGATGACACCACTTATGGCAGAAAGTGAAGAACTAAAGAGCCTCTTGATGAAAGTGAAAGTGGAGAGTGAAAAAGCTGGCTTCAAGCTCAACATTCAAAAAACTAAGATCATGGCATCTGGTCCCATTACTTCATGGCCAATAGATGGGGAAACAATGGAAACAGTGAGATACTTTATTTTTTTGAGCTCCAAAATCACTGCAGATGGTGACTGCAGCCATGAAATTAAAAGATGCTTGCTCCTTGGAAGAAAAGCTATGACCAACCTAGACAGCATATTAAAAAGCAGAGGCATTTCTTTGCTAACAAAGTCTGTCTGATCAAAGCTTTGGTTTTTCTAGTAGTCATGTGTGGATGTGAGAGTTGGACTATAAAGAAAGTTGAGTGCAGAAGAATTGATGCTTTTGAACTGTGGTGTTGGAGAAGACTTTCGAGAGGCCCTTGGACTGCAAGGAGATCCAACCTGTCAATTCAAAAGGAAATCAGTCCTGAGTATTCAGTGGAAGGACTGATGCTGAAGCTAAACTCCAATACTTTGGCCATCCGATGCAAAGAACTGACTCTTTGGAAAAGATTCTGATGCTGGGAAAGATTGAAGGCAGAAAGAGAAAGGGATGACAGAAGATGAGATGGTTTGATGGCATCACCAACTCGATGCACGTGAGTTTAAGTAAACTCCAGGAGTTAGTGATAGAAGGGAAGAGTGGCCTGCTGAAGTCCATGGGGTTGCAGAGTCGGACATGACTGAGGGACTGAACTGAACTGAGAGTAGAGCTGCTCAGACTTGAGTGTGCTCAAGACCACTGGAAGGTTGTTGAAAAGCCCAAAGACTTCACTCCAAGAGAGGTCTGGGGTAGGGCCCACGGGCTAGCATGTGGGTCTGGGAACCACATAGTGTGAGCAGTGCTGGAATGAGAGTAGTCAAGGGCTGCCCTAGGACCAGAGTATGCTCACCCAGGCCTCTTGCTCACTGGTGTGACTTCCATTTGTTCCTGGAACTTCAACTTGTCTCTATTCAAACAACCTTACTGCTTACCTCTTGGATGAATTTGGGAGAATTTCTCAGTCTCTCAGAACATCCATCTCCTAATCTGAAAATGGAAATCCTTTCTGTATCACAGGGTTGCTATGAGAATTAATGAGGTAATATAAGCAGAAGTATGCTGGGCTGTGCCCACTTGTCATGGGCCTTGCTTTTCCCACCACAGAACCCACCAACTTTCCCTTCCTGGCTTCTCTGGACTCTGCATCTCACCTGCCATCCCCAAGTGTGTGTCCATCCTGTCCATCCTGGCTGACTCTTTCTGGTCCTGTAACCTCTTCCAGGACGTGGTCTGACATACCTGACTTACAGGTCTGTCAGAACTCTCCTCACTGACTCAACACCTAGTCACAGTTCCTCCCTCACTGGTCTTTCTTGTTGTGATTATTCAGTCAGTTCAGTGAACCCTTCTTGATTAGTATAGCTAAGACTCTGGTGTCCAGAATGACCAAAACACGGGAAGTTCTATTTTATAGTGAACACTTGTCATTTGGCTATTTCCCTGACCAGAGGCAGAAGGAGCATTGAGCAGGCTAGGATCTTCACTGCGCTTCATCCTCCTGGCCACAATAACTGGTCAATGGAGTGAGCACTGACCGAAGCCAGGTCAGTCAAAATTCTTCCCTGGGATTTTTCATGCAATAATTGAGAAAATCTGCTCTCTCAGAGGACAAACTGTGGTAGATTGTATTTTTCAAAATGCTCACAACAGTGTCTCCCAGACTTTAGCTCTTTTTACTGTGTGATTTTTCATTCCTCCTATTGAGAAAGGGGGTTTATGTTGCTTCTTGAATCTGGGTAAGCTCAGGACTATGGTATGATTTTTTTTTCATATCTGAGGATATGTAAGAAAAGATAATGTGCTTTCCCTCTGATTCTTTTGGAACACTTTGTCTGGGAACTCAGTCACCATGCTATGAGGAAGCCTGCAGCCACATAGACCATGAATAGGTGTTCTGGCTGATAGCCTCAGTGAGGTCGCAGTCAGCAGCTAACATCAATCACCAGACAAGTGGGTGAGGGCTCCCTTAGATGGTTCCAGATCTCAGCTGTCAAATCACCCCTAGTCTTTGAACCCCAGCTGATACCACAAAGACTAAAGATGAGAACCCGGCCCAAATAGTAGGTAATAGTAATAATTATTACAGACTTCCCTGGTGGCTCAGTGGTAAAGAATCTGCTTGCCAATGCAGGAAACACAGGTTCAATCCCTGAGTTGGGAAAAACCCCAGAAGGAAATTGCAACCCACTTCAGTATTCTTGCCTAGAAAACAGAGGAGCCTGCAGGCTGCAGTCCATGGGGTCACAAAGAGTTGGATGCACTTAGTGACTAAAACAACAATAATAATTATTTTGGATTCATGAGCAAAATAAATTATTGTTGTATTAAGCCACCAGGTTTAGGATGACTTGTAATATACAATAAATAAATGAAACATGGATTCCCGAGGTGGTCAGAATTTCACTCACTTCTGCAACTTTTCCACTCACACTGTGAATTACCTATTCCAGTTTCCTTCCAGCAGATCCATTTTCTTACTTAAGATGGCCTGACTTGGATTTCTACCACCACTTTTGCAAAAAGGTCTTAGTAATAACATTTGTTTCCTTCAGCATGCATTTCTCCTCAAGATGTGGTGCAAAGATCAGCAGCACTAGCCTCAACTGAGAGACTGAGGAAAGCAAATTTCCAGGCACCATCTTAATACTGAATCTGTGGAGATGGGGTCTGGGAATCATATTTTAATGAGCTCTTCAGGGGATTCTTACACATATTAAAGTTTCAGAAACTCACTCTACATTTTAGCAGTGACTTATTTTATTATTACTTTTTACCTTCCCTAAAGTATGGACTAGATCTGATGCCAGAGTGCCTGATGAACTATGGATGGAGGTTCGTGACACTGTACAGGAGACAGGGATCAAGACCATCCCCAAGAAAAAGAAATGCAAAAAAGCAAAATGGCTCTCTGAGGAGGACTTACAAATAGCTGTGAAAAGAAGAGAAGCAAAAAAACAAAGGAGAAAAGGAAGGATATTTGAATGCAGAGTTCCAAAGAATAGCAAGGAGAGATAAGAAAGCCTTCCTCAATGATCAGTGCAAAGAAATAGAGGAAAACAATAGCATGGGAAAGACTAGAGATCTCTTCAGGAAAATTAGAAACACCAAGGGAAAATTTCATGCAAAGATGGGCTAGATAAAGGACAGAAATCGTATGGACCTAACAGAAGCAGAAGATATTAAGAAGAGGTGGCAAGAATACACAGAGAAACTATACAAAAAAGATCTTCATGACCCAGATAACCATGATGGTGTGATCATTCACCTAGAGTCAGACATCCTGGAATGTGAAGTCAGGTGGGCCTTAGGAAGCATCACTACAAACAAAGCTAGTGGAGGGGATGGAATTCCAGTGGAGCTATTTGAAGTCCTAAAAGATGATGCTGTGAAAGTGCTGCACTCAATATGCCAGCAAATTTGGAAAACTCAGCAGTGGCCACAGGACTGGAAAAGGTCAGTGTTCATTCCAATCCCAAAGAAAAGCACTGCCAAAGAATGTTCAAACTACTGCACAATTGCATTCATCTCACATGCTAGTAAAGTAATGCTCAAAATCCTCCAAGCCAGGCTTCAGCAATACATGAATCACAAACTTCCAGATGTTCAAGCTGGTTTTAGAAAAAGCAGAGGAACCAGAGATCAAATTGCCAGCATCCACTGGATCATTGAAAAAGCAAGAGGTTCCAGAAAAACATCTATTTCTGCTTTACTGACTATGCCAAAGCATTTGACTGTGTGGTTCACAACAAACTGTGGAAAATTCTGAAAGAGATGGGAATCCCAGACCACCTGACCTGCCTCCTGAGAAATGTGTATGCAGGTCAGGAAGCAACAGTTAGAACTGGACATGGAACAACAGACTGGTTCCAAAAAGGAAAAGGAGTACGTCCAGGCTGTATATTGTCCCCCTGCTTATTTAACGTCTATGCAGAGTACATCATGAGAAATGCTGGGCTGGAGGAAGCACAAGCTGGAATCAAGATTGCTGGGAGAAATATCAATAACCTCAGATATGCAGATGACACCACCCTTATGGCAGAAAGTGAAGAGGAACTAAAAGTCTCTTGATGAAAGTGAAAGAGCAGAGCAAAAAAGTTGGCTTCAAGCTCAACATTCAAAAAACTAACATCATGGCATCTGGTCCCATCACTTCGTGGCAAATAGATGGGGAAACAGTGGAAACAGTGGCAGATTTAATTTTTTTGGGCTCCTAAATCACTGCAGATGGTGATTGCAGCCATGAAATTAAAAGACGCTTACTACTTGGAAGGAAAGTTATGACCAACCTAGACAGCATAGTAAAAAGCAGAGACGTATTTTGCCAACAAAGGTCCTTCTAGTCAAGGCTATGGTTTTTCCAGTAGTCATGTATGGATGTGAGAGTTGGACTGTGAAGAAAGCTGAGTGCCAAAGAATTGATGCTTTTGAACTGTGGTATTGGAGAAGACTCTTGAGAGTCCCTTGGACTGCAAGGAGATCCAAGCAGTCCATCCTAAAGGAAATCATCCCTGAGTGTTCATTGGAAGGACTGATGTTGAAGCTGAAACTCCAGTACTTTGGCCACCTGATGCGAAGAACTGACTCATTGGAAAAGACCCTGATACTGGGAAAGATTGAAGGTGGGAAGAGAAGGGGCCAATAGAGGCTGAGATGGTTAGATGGTATCACTGACTCAATGGACATGAGTTTGGATAAACACTGGGAATTGGTGATGGACAGGGAACCTGGCAACCATGGGGTTGCAAAGAGTTGGACAGGACTGAGCAACTGAACTGAATTGAACTGTATGTATGGGTTATAGAATGGTACAAATGACAGGATTTTATTAATTTATTGTTTCTTATTGTTTTTGCCCATGCTGAGTGGTTTGTGGGGTCTTAGTTCTCAGACCAGGAATTGAATCCATGCCTGCTGCAATGGAAGCATAGAGTCCTAACTACTGGACCACAGGGAATTCTCAGAAATGACACAGGATTTCTGTGTCTACTCCTGGAGCCCCCCGCAAAAATTCCTGACTCCACTTCTCCTCTGTATCACTTATATGAGCTGTATCCCAGGTGTGAGGTGTTGTTCACAGAATAGATAAGTATGTGTGGATGATGGTAATACTATATGGGAATTATTTTCCCACAGAGACTATGAATTTGGAGTTATTTATTCATAATCAGTTTTTTTGCTTTGAGTAAATCTAGGTATGGATACAGTGCCTCTTCCCAATGAAATTAAAGCTTAGTTTGGGAAAAATAATATGGATAAAAGCATTTAATAATACACTGTATGTAGCTCATGCCAAAAGCTGAAGGACAGATACAGTCATACATTCTGAATGCCCTATCCTATCACCGTTTCAAATATTCTGTTTGCTGGCCCCATTAACTATCAAAACAGTCTCCAGAGTCCAATTTTTGAGCATTCAAGCAACATTTCCCAGATTGTCTTTCACATCTGTCAACAGTAGAAAATTCCACATCCACATGTCTCCATTTTGGGTTCAGAAATATAGTCTCTATAGATAGGTTTTTAATGAAAGGAAAGATAATTTATCATCTAGTGGTGAAGCCAAGAATGGATTTGCAGAGGATATGAAATCAAGTTGGGTCTAAAAGGATGGGCAGCTTGGATTCTAAAGGAGAAGGACGGCCATGGAGTGGAAAGGAATGGTGTAACCTCAGGGTTGCTGAGGTCGTGCTGGGGAAAGCCAGTGGGCCTGTTACACTGGATAGTAGAGGAGAAAAGCTGGGGACAGGCGAGGCAGGTATTGTACTCGTTCACATAAGACATGCAGGACCACAGGAAATGGAGAACTCATGGTGAAAGTGATCTCTGAGAAACACGATTCTGACAGCAGTACACAGGATGGGTTAGAAGCGACTGTGAAAGGACTCCTCTTAAGGATTTGCTGTTTCATGTCATTTCTGTCCCATTCTCTGGGGGAATGGCACTTTCCTTTTAGGCCTTTAATCGCATATAAAAATAGTTCCAGGTTTATGTTAACAGCAGTCCTGATCAGTCACATTCCTAGGAGATTTATTCCTTTTACCATGTCCTTCAAAATTCTGACAACTCCTTCTAATCTATGCACATTTTATCCTACATTTAATCTCCTACCACCCCCTCCCCTTGCACCCCCACCCCATATGTGGCATTCTTTACCTGGATCAGTGTTAATTGATATACAATAGGCTGTGCCTATTTAAAGCATATAATTTGATGTTTTGACATAGATACATATAGAATCAAGATAATGAATATATATATGATTCCTAGAAGTTTCCTCATGCCAATTAAGGTGAATTTTTAGCTGCTTTTTGCAGGAAGAGTATCTTACTGATGGGGGAGTGATGATCAAAATTGAAAATGGATCCCCTCTGGGCAGAAATGTGGACTCCATGCCATTTCATGGGCAATTCCATCTACTATTCTCTTATGCCCCACAGCCCCTGCAGATTTTATGGAATGGTTCTGAATAACCATTTCATTGCAATATTAGGTTGGCAGCAGTGGAAATCATAAGTTGAAACAAAAGCACAATGCCTCCCCAATGGCTTTTATTATTCCTTCTTTTTTTTCTTCACTAAAAATAAAGGGAGTCATAATTTTTGATTGCCTACCAATGCAAGGTACTGGGCTAAAGGTTCACATATCATTTTCCACTCAATTCACTTTTCTGAGGTATATATATATTTTTTCTCAACATACTCTTTCCAAGGTAGATAAGTTAATGACTTACCTAGAATCCTATAGAAGGTAAGTAGAAGCATTGGCATTTGAACTTTGCTTTACTGACCACAAACAGGGCCCCTGAACAGGTTGGGCACTGCAAAACTCCAGGGAATCTTATTCCCATGGACTGCAAGGGCCTGCTCCATAGCCCTTTCTCTTTGTTGTTTCCTCCTTCTACATGAGCCAGGCAAGATAGCAGCTGTTGGTGCAGAAGAATATTTCCTGAGTGAGTCTGGCTGACCATTAGGAAACCTCTTGCAGTTGTATGGTCTCCATTTTGTAGGTGCAGCCAAAAGTTTTCAGTCTTGAGCATTCTGACCTACACTGATTATATCATAATATTTAACGTGCACCAAGTATACTAAGTTTTCATGCTGGCCAGACCAGTGCATTTCCTTAAAGACCACTGAAAGCAAGAATACTAGAAGGTGGCTTGGGGGGCAAGGACTCTAGACACAGAGAAATAGTTGTCTCCTTTGAATACTTAATGATCTTAGGCTGAGATAACCCAACCCATCAATTCCCCCACTACTAGGAGCTGAACTGTTCCCCCCATCAGTCAAATGTCAAAGCCCTAATCCGTAATATGACTGTGTGTATGGCCATTAGGAGGCAATTAAGGTTAAGTGAGGTCATAACGGTGGGGCCCTAAACCAATGGGACTGTAGTCTCATAAAAGAGGAAGAGGACTTTCCTGGTGGTCTGGCAGCTAAGGCTTCACACTGCCAATGCATGGGGTCTGAGTTTTCTCCCTGGTCAAGGAACTAGATCCCACATGCCACAGCTAAGAGTTTGCATGAGGCAACTAAAGATCCCACAAGCCATAAGTGAAGATTCCACACGCCAGAACTGAAGATTCCACATGCTCAACTAAAGATCCTGCATGCTGCAACCAAAAGGATCCAGCATGCTGAAATGAAGGTCAAAGATCCTGTGTGTTGCCAGCACAGTCAAATAAATAAATAATAAAATATTTTAAAAAAAGATCTATTTCTTTCTGTGTCATGTGAAGACACTGCAAGGAGGTAGCTATCTGCAGGCCAAGAAGAGAGTTTTCACCAGAACCAGACCATGCTGGCACCCTGATCTTGGACTTCCAGCCTTCAGAACTGTGAGAAATAAATGCCTATTGTAGAAAGTAGAAAGAGAAAAGAAGAGAAAAAAACACAACAAAAAAAGAAAATATCACAAACTGGATTTTGTAAAAAAGAAAACGTAGAGAACTCAACATTGTGTAGCTCCTTGTGTCATGAGGTCTCTAGTCTGCTTGTCTTTCCTGAGTCTAGGGTTTTTATTTGTACTTAGCAGAAAACATAGGGGAAAATATGCCTGCTCCTCTTTCTGGAAGTAGTAGCCCTAGGTCAGTTTTAACTCTAGCAATCTATGGATCTTTGACCCTGGAGCCCTGTGGAGTTTGCTTGGATTCAGTGCCCTACTGGTGCCTCATGGCTAAAAGTTAGCTTTGCACAAACGGTGATTCTGCCCTGACTGCTGTATGACTCTGCCTAACTGATCGTCTCTCTCAAATTTCCTACATGTACTGACCTGGAATGCTAGAAATGTAAGGTCCTCACTGTCAAAACGTTCTTCTCTTTCCTTCTTGCTTTCCTTGACTATTAACCATGGCTGTGTTTCTTTATTGTTTGCCAGCCTCTTTTGTCTTTATCTTTTTTTATTTTCCTTCTTATCTCATTTCCTTCCCACTTTCTTTCCTCCCTCTATCCCTCTCTCCAGTGCTTCATTTCTTTTTTTCTTGTTTCTCTGCCTTGACTCGTAATGTAGGAACCAAGCAGCAGGTCAGCCCCTGAAAATACACTTTTTGTCTTCATGGGGTAGGGGAGTTGAAGGACACTTTTCTGTTGTGATATTCATCTTTGTTCTCCCCAGCATATTCTATGGTACTTATCAGTGAGGGACTTTCCCTTGCAGGGAGGGGCTTGATAGAGATGAGAGGTTGATATCCTCAAGGATCGCTGGTAAATACATTGCTTTACACCTAACTTTGCTGAATACTGCCACCTTGTGGAGTGAGTGGCAATTCAGATGAGAGAAGGAGATTCAAGGACAGCCGGATATTCGAAAATATGAAAAAGCTGTCCCTTGAGTAAACTACCCTTCTTGGATGATGTTTCTTTTCTTGATGTTGTATAATCATTTAAACCAGTTTGTGATTCTGATTCATATGCATCCTTTTGAAGGGAAGAGCTGTGGAAAGCATAAAAGTAGACTCGAGTTCCAGAGAAGCAGGGCTGAATCTCAGCTAAGCCTTGCGGGAGCTATGTGACCTTGAAAAGTCACCTGACATTTCTGAGCCTCTGTGAAAGACAGAGTCATCCCAGGGTGATTCTGAGAAGGGCCAGGTAAGAGGAGAGTGCCGGGAAATGTTAATTTCCTTCCTGCAGTGATGAAGGAAGAAGGGTCCACAAGTAAAACATTATGGGAAAGGTTTCCATCTGGGTCTGGGTTGTGGCTGCAATTGGACGTCTTGAGTCAGGGGAGGACAGAAACTGGCACTGACTAAGATAAAAGTGCCAGGTGCTGTGTTAGGCACTTAAATGATTTCTGTTATCCATCCAACAATCCTGTGCAAAAGATACTATCATCTTTACTTTTTAGGTGGTAAATGGAAGCTTGGAGACAGTAAACATCATATCACTTGGCTAATAGGTGGTCTAAGTGGTGGCATCAGCTTTTGAAACTTTTTTTCCCCTTTGTCACATTCACCTGAGAAGTGTTGGCAAGGGTAGTATTGTTGAATTTGTCCTGGATTACTCTAAGGTTACCATGACATTGCTTTTAGAGTTGCTAAAAAGTAAAGGTAAAGGGGCTAATAATTTGGTTGCTGCCACTAGGTTCCACCTCTTCCTCTACCAGCTGCCAGGAGGGTTGTTTAAAGAGACTGGATTCCTGGGCTGAAATGGGGATAAAAGGGGGCCGAGAAGCTACGCTGAGATGGAGAAGGTGAGGTCTTGAGTGAAATTCGTTTGACTAGGGAGAGCTCTCCAAGCCAGGCTTCAGCAATACGTGAACCGTGAACTCCCTGATGTTCAAGCTGGTCTTAGAAAAGGCAGAGGAACCAGAGATCAAATTGCCAACATCAGGAAACAGTGGAAACAGTGCCAGACTTTATTTTTCGGGGCTCCAAAATCACTGCAGATGGTGTTTGCAGCCATACTTACTCCTTGGAATGAAAGTTATGACCAACCTAGATAGCATATTGAAAAGCAGAGACATTACTTTGCCAACAAAGGTTCATCTAGTCGAGGCTATTGTTTTTCCAGTGGTCATGTATGGATATGAGAGTTGGACTGTGAAGAAGGCTGAGCACCATCAATGTTGGTTGAGTTTACTATGAGCCCAGCACTGTCCAAGATGCAAGGGTTCAAATAAGTAATGAGATAGACATACCCTTTGCTCTCCTAAAGGATTGTCGTTATAATTCTGTTAAATGGGCAGATCAAGAATGACCCCATTTTCCAGATATGCAAACAGAGGCTCAGCAAGGTTAGGAGACTTGCCTGTTAGGGTACAGTACACCAGAACCTGTACCTAGGTTTACTTGTTCAGGGGACAAGTGCTCATTCTAGCGTTCTATGTAAACTCTGTCAACATTTTTGTATGTTATGACTTTTTGTTGTGGAAATATACTTAGTTCAGGCCACCACAAAGTGGTTCAGACCACCACAGACCTCCTGAAGTGTGTATTAACACACAAATCCATCCTCTTAACAGCTTGAGGATGAGCAGTGGAGAATGGCAGAGAAAAAGGTGGATATGAATGAGTCCATCCTATTTCTTTGCTGAATTTCCTTCAAATATGTTTGAATAGCCTTTCTGGAATGTCCCAGAGTCCTACAAATAAACCATCCATTCTCTCTTTTTCATGTCTCTTGGCATGAACTAAGAGCTTATTAAGCTGACAGTTTGGTACAGAAAAAGACTGAAATATATAAATTTGGTGTATATATACATGTATATATATATACACATACATACATACTTACTGAGATTACAGTTACAAAATTATCTATATATGTGTGTATATATATATACACATGTATATATACTTGAACACAAACACAGTCAAGTCCTTCTCCAAACTTGAAGGCCAACCAGCCTCTGTTGGATGCACTCTCAAATATCTTGCCCCTCTTCTGCCTTGAAGTATTCTCAGAGAAAAAACTTTAACCTTGGTTAAATGTAAGTCTGTCTTTATGCCTATACACATGCAGCTGAAGATGGCTGGAAAGATACACAAAATCATGCTGATTGGCCTTACTCTAGGTTTATACTACAAACTTCAATGGAGCCTTTGCACCTGTTCAGCAGTCCTATTATAGTCTCATAGTCCATTTGCTGTCTCTCCCTTTCACAGCTGATATTTTGCTCATATTTTTTATTACAATTATGAAAGAATATTCACAGCAGCTTTATTGTAATAGCCCAAAATGGAAACCTTCAGAATAGTCATCAATAAGTAAAAAAATAAATGCTGGTGCATTCATATAAGAAATATTACACACCAGTAAAAGGAATGAACTGCTGATACATGCAAGGACATGAAAGAGTCTAAAATCATTATGCAGAATGGCAGAAGCCAGGCAAAAATAATATAGGATTCTATTTATAGAAAATTCTAGAAAATAAAAGCTAATCTGTAGTGTCAGAAAGTAAATCAGTCACCTGACTGGTAGGGGGAAGCCAAAAAGGGCAGAATGGAGGGGTTACAAAGTCACCCAACAAAACTTTTAGAAGGGCTGGATATACTCTTTCCATTGTAGGGTTAGTTTCACAGGTGTATGTGACTACAAGTCAATTACACCTCAACTAACACTTTTTAAAGTCTTTATTGAATTTGTTACAATATTGCTTTTTTTTTTTTTTTTTTTTTTTTTTTGAGGCATGTCTGATCTTAGCTCCCTGAGGAGGGATAGAACCTGCATTCCCTGCACTGAAAGGTGAAGTCTTAACCACTGGACCACCAGGGAAGTCTGTAAACTCTTACATTTTAAAAACTATATATATATAAAAAATCTGACCAAGGTAAAGCCTGCTTTATATTGACTCTGTTTTCCTTTTGCATCTGAACAAGGAGCTACAAAACTTGACTTACAGTTTAAGTATCAAAACACACTTAAGTCTTGGATCTGAGGTCCTCTAGAATTTTCTACAACTTAAACTAGGTACACTAAAAAGGAAACTTCACGTGATTTTGATAAAAGACACTGGAAATTGTTTCAAAAGGAAAGGGTATATGGAAAACATGAAAATCATGGTATCTTGGGACCTGCGCGTCAAACACCACGTGACTACTGATGTACCCATTTCGCCAGTGAGCAAGGAGTGTGCAGGGGACTGCTGTGTTGGGTGGGGAGGGGTGAGCAGGGTGTGCACTCACACTAAGACCTCCTCAACCAGCCTTACTGAGTCCGCATAAACAAACTTCCCAAGGTTTCTCCTTTTCCTGCTATACTGTATGTAGGTCCAAAGTCCTCGTGCATTCAGGTTAAAGCTGCAGGTTTCCTCCCCGCTCCTCTCCTTGCTCCCCATTTGACCAATTCCCTATCTATTGCCGATATATCTCCACCCGAGGCTCAGCGAAATAACTTCCGCTGCCCACACTGCCCTCGCTTGTTCGCATCGAAGGGTTCTGGGGATGCCTGGCCCAGGCTGGCTCAAGCGCGGACACTGGAGTGAGGTTCACTGTACCTAAGAGAGGAAGGACCTCTCGCTGTTTCCAGAGGAGACAGAAGCCTGGATTTTCAGGATGTCCCGCTGCCCGCCCAGGATGGCCCCTCAGCGAAACCTGGCCGACGTTACC
>SJYC01105850.1:0-34756 GCA_006408675.1 Madoqua kirkii | reverse complement strand
AGATCAGCCCTGGAATTTCTTTGGAAGGAATGATGCTAAAGCTGAAACTCCAGTACTTTGGCCACCTCATGCGAAGAGTTGACTCATTGGAAAAGACTCTGATGCTGGGAGGGATTGGGGGCAGGAGGAGAAGGGGACAACAGAGGATGAGATGGCTGGATGGCATCACTGACTCAATGGACGTGAGTCTGAGTGAACTCCGGGAGTCGGTGATGGACAGGGAGGCCTGGCGTGCTGCGACTCATGGGGTCGCAAAGAGTCAGACACAATTGAGCAACTGAACTGAAATGAACTAGCAACTATAACAACAGCAACAAAATTCCCTTTCAGCCCTTGAATAATATGTTTGATAATTCTTCCCTTGGCCAAAGCAGGTCAAGGTACTTCCTATGATGATGTACCACTTGGCAGTGTTCACAGAGATAAATGCTCATTCATGTCTGTTTTTTTTCCCTGTTTGGGAAAATCTTCCTCTGAGACTCCTGAACAATTGCTTTATTATGTTTAGATCAACTCGATTCTGTTTTCTTACTGTTTTGCTTTTCCGTTTGATCATCTTCTTTGTTCTTTCCCTTGCTTTATTCTTTTTTTTGCCATGTACCCATCTCTCTTGCTTCTTATTTTTTTCTCCTCACTCTATTCTCTTTTTAATTTTTTTCTTTGTTCTTTATCCCATTCTTTTCCTTTTTGCATTTCTATTCTTGCCCAGGAAAGGCTTGCTTTAGGCTGCAGCATTCAGTCCCAAGGCTCAAAAGCAACTAGTCATGATAGAAGGAAAGAAGATACTCTCTGGCCTCTTTCATAAATGAAATTGACTTCGCAAGCCTCCCTCCCTCTCTCTACCTGTGCCTTTCCCCCTTTAAATATTGATGATATCACACTAGCAGCCTGCTAATGTAACTGTGGTTGGCACTCCGCAGAGGCAAGGGGAGCTGTATGTACAATCGCAGGTAAGAGACTTTAGCCATCTTTTTCTTCTGTTACTTGTTCTTCCAGCCTTGTGCTGCAAGTTTGCCAAGGGTGAAAAAACCCATGTGCCTGTCAGTAGATTTGCTGCCTGGGGAGAAGTTCTACTCGCCTGAGCTGTAAAATTTTCTGATGCTTATCAGCAGATGCACAGGCTACTATGGCAGCAGGAAGAAAGGTCAGGCCTTGACCATCAGGAGGGGCAGCCAAGATTCTAGGTACTGTACTGATGTGTACTGATGTTGTGATGCTTCTGTGTAGAGAAAGAAAACACATTTGGTGTAGGGTCCCCTGCTTCTAAATGTTGCTTATGCAACCGCATCCTGATGAACTAAATCTGTGCCTGCCTTTCTCACTGGTTTGATGGTGCCCAGAATAAGGGCAGTGTATTTTCTGGATTTCATGCTGCACCATCAGGTCCTAGAGAATTATGAAGCAGCTGAGTGCTTAAATGCGTACCACTTAATTATGTGCCACATGTAATTTCAGAACAGTTCTATTTATAGTGGAACTTTATTTTTAAAAAACTTATATTTCAGAGTGGGAGGTGATGCAAATCATTTTAGGCCCAGTAATGAGGCTTAAAATGTGACTCAACGGAGCTGTAAAATTGGCCAGCGCTTCAAATGGGTCACATTCAGATCAAGATGGCACAGAGGACGTTAATGGCATAACAACAAGCTTGGGATTTGACAATGTGATACTCTTCTTGGTCTGTGTATGTGTGTGTGTCTGCGTGCCATTTCATGGTGTTTGTATTTCACAGAAAGGTGGTTATTTATTACTAGTAAAAATAGAGAAGTCAAAAGAAATTCAGGACATCTGATGGAATCTCAAAATTTACGGAAATACCAAATAAGGTCGTGTGTGTATGTGTGCTCCATCCTGTCTGACTCTGTGACCGCATGGACTGTAGCCCGCCAGGCTCCTCTGTCCACGAAATTTTCCAGGCAAGAGTACTGGAGCGGGTTGCCATTTCTTCCTCCAAGGGATCTTCCAACCTAGGAATCGAACTCATGTCTCCTACATTGGCAGGCAGATTCTTTACCATTGAACCACCTTGGAAGCCCCATCAAACAAGGTCAGACTGAGTCAAATGCATACTCAGGGTGCAGTTCCACAAGGGAAGGACAGACGTGAGACAGGGCAGGGCAGGAGCAGCAATTCCCAGAGAGCTGAAGTGCTTAGGGGAGGGGTTTGCCTGAGTTGTCATTCATGGCACAGCAGCCAGGGGAGAGACGAGATCCTGAGCCTTCTACTCCACTAAGGCCGAAGTGGGTGTGTATGTGCCTGTGTGTGTGTGTTTTGTAGGGAAACATGACTGCTGGCTTATTAGACAGCTCTTAGTCTCTTGCAGGCACAGTGACCTAGCTTCTCTGCTTTGATGTGGTGTGGAGAGTGATCAAAACACAGTTTCTTTTTTTTTTCCCCCTCCACTAAATGAAGACAAGAATGATAGAAGCTTGCAAATAATTTGGTGGGGGTCGAGGGTGGGGCGGTGGGTAGAAGGGCACCATAAAGTACATGGGCCTGGTCTAAAAGTGTTGACCAATGAAGCACTGTCCCTCTTTTCCCCTTCTGTGTCCCCTCCTGCCCTGCCCTCTGCCCATGGAGACTGATCTGTCTCCAGCAACTCAGCTAGAAATGCAGAGACAGTGCACAGATTTAGCTTTGACACAACACCCATGTATCTGATTGCTTCAAACACCAGGTCTGTGGGGCAAGTGGTGAGCGAAGTTCATTGGTAAAAACAGTCCCAACAGCACGATGATTAGTGGATTGAAAGTTTCTAGTTTTCTGGGACTGATTGCTGCACTGAGGAAATACAGCTGCCGTATTTCTCATCGTCACCAAGCTGTTCTTCATACTTGTATCCTGCTTGCTTGCGCTTCTACATTCAGACTTAATTCTTACAACTTTGAGGCACACGCACATCTATTTTTGGCTGCACTGGTGCTTCAGTTGCTGCTCAAAGGCCTTCTCTAGTTGCAGCGAGGCGGGGCTGTTCTCTGGTTGTAGTTTCGAACTTCCTAGTGTGGTAGGTTCTCTTGTTGCTGAGACAAGCTCTAGGGCATGTGGGCTCAGTAGCTGGGGCACAAGGGCTTAGTTACCTCTCAACACGTGGAATCTTCCAAGAGCAGGGATCAAACCTATGTTCTCTGCATTGGCAGGCAGAGTCTTAACCACTGGATCACCAGAGAATTCCACAGTACATCTTCTAACCAAGGTTGAAGTAGAACTCTAGGATCTCACCCAGTCTCCACCCCGCTGGTCACTATTCTTCACTCAGGCCCTCATCCGCATGTTTGATGAAGCAAATACATGTTCATAGCAAGAGAAATAAATCTTTTGCTACAAAACAATAGCCATGAGATTAAATAAATATATTTTTTGTATCTAGCACAATACACTATGAAAATAATAATGAGAAGATTGAATTTAATCCAAAGCGTCACAGCAAAATGTCACCTTTTGAATTAAAAAACCCCCAAAGCTAGTACCTTTAAATGTGGTTTCAAGGCATAGGGTAGTACTTCAAAAGGATCAAATTAAGTCTTGTGGATTGTTATTAACTAGTTAGTTCTTACTGTTGCTTAATACTGATGGAAAAAAATTAATATGAATATGAATTTATAAATCAGATTATTGTCATAAATATCACTATTAGCAGTAAATGATAATACGGTAATAACAAGAATTGCTAGAAATTATAATAGTAGCATTTTGCTTATTTAGGGCTTTTAAATTCTATGAGAGCAGGAATTGTGTTCTTGGGCTCCAAAATCACTGCAGATGATGACTGCAGCCATGAAATTAAAAGATGCTTGCTCTTTGGAAGAAAACCTATGACTAAATTAGACAGCATATTAAAAAGCAGAGACATTACTTTGCCAACAAAGGTCATCTTGTCAAAGCTATGGTTTTTCCAGTAGTCATTATAGATGTGAGAGTTGGGCTATAAAGAAAGCTGAGTGCCAAAGAATTGATGCTTTTGAACTGTAGTGTTGGAGAAGACTCTTGAGAGTCCCTTGGACTGCAACGAGACCCAACCAGTCAATCCTAAAGGAAATCAGTCCTGAATAATCATTGACTGATGTTAAAGCTGAAACTCTAATACTTTGGTCACCTGATGCAAAGAACTGACTCATTGGAAAAGATCTTGATACTGGGAAAGATTGAAGGTGGGAGGAGAAGGGGACAACAGAGGATGAGATGGTTGGATGGCATCACTGACTCAATGGACGTGACTCTGAGTAAACTCTGGGAGTTGGTGATAGAGAGGGAGGCCTGGTGTGCTGCAACCCATGGGGTCACAAAGAGTCAGACATGACTGAGTGACTGAACTGAACTGAATAAATATTCCTGGAATGCTAAATGATTTCCACATATATGCTCTTTTGGTATTCTTAACTAATAATTAAAGGATCCTGTCTCATACATGTTTAAATCTTTCATATGCTTGGAATTGCAACTGGTAAGTATGGGAGTTTAGCAAATTTTTGTTGGTTGAGAGATTAGTGGGGCAGGTGTTAATATCTGCTTTGTGAATTTAGAACATATATCTACGGCCTGACCATCAGCTGACTTTACTGCAGACTTCCAAAGGAAGCAAATATCTCCACACCTAGAGTGAACAGATATAAGATTGCATATTTTACATTAAATAGGTGTAAACTATGATCCCAAGCCAATCTTGGACCTTGCTGTTGATAAGCCTTTATCTAAAGATTGCTATAAAGGCAGAGTTTTCCTGTTCTATGTATTTATGAAGCATTGAGACTGGAGAAGCAATAGTTGGCTGCCAAGAGGAATTCTGCCTAAGGATAGACCTCTAACAGATTTGGCATTCACATTTGGAATGGTTAATCAATCTCACCATGGGTTAGTGGGACACTGTTTGGAGTTTCTGATATATGCTTAAGTAAAGAATTTCAAATGCAGTTGAAGTTACCTAAACTATTGTTGATAAACATTTTTCTCATCCTTCAAAGAATTCCTGGAGGAAATAATAGTACACCTGTAGGGAGAGTGCTGGGGCTTTCCAGGTGGCATTGCTGCTACTGCTAAGTCGCATCAGTCGTGTCCGACTCTGTGCGACCCCAAAGACAGCAGCCCACAGGCTCCCCTGTCCCTGGGATTCTCTAGCCAAGAACACTGGAGTGGGTTGCCATTTCCTTCTCCAATGCATGAAAGTGAAAAGTGAAAGTGAAGTCACTCAGTCGTGTTCAACTCTGAGCGACTCCATGGACTGCAGCCTACCAGGCTCCTCTGTCTATGGGATTTTCCAGGCAAGAGCACTGGAGTGGGTTGCCATCGTGGTAAAAAAAATCCACCTGCCAATGCAGAAGATGCAAGAGACAGGATTTGATCCCTGGGTCAAGAAGATCCCCTAGAGGAGAAAACGGGAACTTACTACAATATTCTTGCCTGGAAAAATCCATGGACAGAGGAGCCTGAGAGGCTACAGACCATGAGGTCGCAAAGAGTCGGACATGACTGAGCGCGCGCACACACACACACACACACACACACACACACACACACTATTGTTGATAAACATTCTCACATTCTTCAAAGAATTCCTAGAGGGGATAATAGTATACTTGTAGGAGCAGTGATAGAGACAAATACTTGGGGACTTGCTGTATGAGCAACCTTTTAAGCCCTTCATCACCAAACCTGAGAAAATAACAAGAGTTCTACCTACCTCAGATGTAATTGTGGAAGACCGTGAACGTACTCTTAACTATTTTTATCTATAAAATTGAGGTCACAATTGCTCTTCTATCTTAAAATGTTAGTTTGAGAATTAAATGGGAGAGTGTGGGGAAATATTTGAGGTGAACAAGATGCTTTTCAACTGTATAATGCAACCATTATTAAAATGTCATCTTCAAGGGCATCAGTATCTTTTCCTCATGACTAAAAATGAGGTTGTTCTTTCTACAGAGATTCATGGCACGGGCATCAGTGAAACAGGTATCACCATTATACGCTCTTTGACTGAGTGATACACGCTGAATCTTCAGTGTCAATTCTCTGTGAAGCGATGGACATGATATGGAAAACGCCATCAGCGTCATAAAACCCACAAGCCAAAGAAGTTACCTGTTGGCTCAGCATCACTGATGCTTTTTAAAGAGTTGTTAACTGTAAAAGCTGTCTCCTTAGAGCATAAATCATTGTAATTGAAGCTTTGGAAATAGCGAGGTAGCTAGAAGGATGAGTAAAGCGCAGTCAGAATGTTTCAAGCATGACAGTTTGTGTTTTCTCTAAGGCCTTTCTTATGAGAAACTGGGAAGCTAGACAATATCTATAGCAAACATAGGTCATAAGAAATCCAAGAAATCCAATTCCATATCAGAGGGCTTTTTTTTTTAGCAGCTAGAAAATTCTTTCATGAATAGATTTCAATTTGCCACAAACAGAAACAACAAATTTGGTTTGATTATATGGCATTTTTCCTAAGTCAGACTAACCCTCCAATTTTGAGAAGCAAATATTTGCCACTGTTTTTGTAAGTAGTGCCTCCATTATCCTCACTGACTCTAAGCATGCCAGCAGTTCTTTCTTTTCTTTCTTGCTTTTAATTTCATATTGCAGTACAGTTGATTAATAATATTGTGTGAGTTTCTGCTGTACAACAAAATGGTTCAGTTTTATACACACACACACACACATATATATATACACACATGTATCTATTCTTTTTCAAATTCTGTTCACAATTAGGGTGCTACAGAATATAGAGTCAAGTTCCCTGTGCTTAACTGTAGGTCCTTCTGGTTATTCATCTTTAAATGTAGCACCGTGTACGTATCAGCCCCACACTCTCTAACTCATTCTGAGGTCTTTGGAAAGAGCCCTTGAAGAGTCAAAACCAGTTTTATTTACTTATTAAGAGGTTCTGCAAGGGATAAGGGGAGAAACAATGTTGCTGACTGCAGCTATAGATCCCTTATGTTACTCTTGCTCATACAGTGTCCCCTCCTTATCAAACTTGACAGTGGGAGAGGCTGACTTTCATACTTTCTTCCTGACATACTCAGTTTTATGGAGAACAATAAAATTTCTTTTGTAAAGGATGGAAATTCTGAAGACAAATGTGACATAATAAATAATGAGGTCAAGTGTCTGAAAACTCTTAAGAAAAAAACCCCCAAAACCTCCAAGTCTTCTACTAGTCTCTTCTAAAGGCATCATTCAAGCGACTAAGGACTCTTTACTACTTCAGATCCCAGGAACAGGGCCTCGATTTTCCTTTCAATGACTTTTGGAAATCAGCACAATCTCAATTAATTGTATAGTGTACAGAAATTACTTTACAATTGAATAAAAATTCTTTGTGCATAAAGTATATGGAAGCAGGCAAAGTTTAGATTGGCAATATCACTGTAGTTAATACTACTATGTAAGATTGATTTTCTTTCCTAGGGTTTTACTCTGTTAGGTAATAACTGTCACTGCTCCTTGCCTTTCTCAGGACCCTTACTGAGTTGCTTCCAGTGGTAACACTTGGTTCGAGGAATAGATAAATCTCATAACCTACACTTGATATCTCTAAATGGCTATTTGGAATTTAAATCCTTGGTTTAGAATGTTCTGAAAATTTTACTTTTCTGTAGGTATTTCATTGGGTTCAGCAAGGTAAACTTTATCAATTCTTTCTCTTCCTAAATTTCAGTTCTTTCCCCAGATTCTTTACTTTCCAGTACCTTCTTTATCATTTTTCTCCACTGTATCTCTTCAGGTCTTCTGTTTCATATCAAGCCACCCACCTAACCTCCTTCATCTAATTCCGAAGTTGCATTTTTACCCACTGACTTTTTAAAAGTGATTCCATTAACATGTAGATGACTGTGGTCAGAGCTGGATGGGCCAAATACTTGTTTAAGTATAAGAATTAACCAACATATAGGGTACCAACATGTACCACACAAAAGGGAGAACATTTCTGTCCACTTATTTGTGTCCTATTTAATTTCTTTCAGCAATGTTTTTTTTAGTATTTATTGTACAAGTCTTTCTTTCCCTTGCTTAAGTTTATTCTTATATATTTTATTCTATTTGATGCTATTGTAAATGGATTGTTTTCTTAATTTCCCTTTAGGATGGCTTGTTATTTGTGTAATATAAACACAATTGATTTTTGTATGTTTGTTTTTATCATGCAAATTTTGCTGAGTTCATTTCTTAGTTCTAATGATTTTTATTTTTATTTTTTTGGTGGAATCTTTAGAGTTTTCCACATGTAAGATTATGTTATTTACAAACAGAGATCATTTTAATTCTTCTTTTCTGATTTGGATGGCTATTATTTTTCTCCCTGCATAGTTGTTCTGACTTTGGCTTCCAGTATTATGTTGAATATAAGTGGTCCGAGTCAGCATCCTTGAATTGTTCCTGATTTTAGAGGCAAAACTTTGTTTTTCACTGTTTAGTATCATACTACCTGTATGCTTTTCATAAATGACTCATACTATGTTGAGGTAATTTCCTCTATTCCAAGTTTGCTGAGTGTTCTTTATCATAAAATAGTGTCAGATTTTATCAAATGCTTTTCCTTGTTTATTAAAAGGATTATGTGATTTCTACCCTTCATTCTGTTAATGTGATGTAACACATGGATTGACTTGCATATGTGAAAACATCTTTGCATCCCAGTGATAAATTTCATTAGACAAGGTATATGATTCTTTTAATGTGTTGTTGAACTTAGGTTTGTTAGTATTTTACTGAAGATTTTCACATATATTTTCATCAGGAGTTTTGACTAATAGTTATCTTCTCTTGCAGTTTCTTTGTCTGGCTTTGGGTAATACTGTGTCCATAAAATGAGATTGAAAGTGTTCCCTCCTTTTCAGTTTTTCAGAAAGTGTTTGAGGATTATTAAAATGTCCATATTACCCCCAAAATTCTACATAGTAAATTTAATTTCTATAAGAATTCCAGCAGCATTATTTGCAGAAATAGACAAAACATTTGTAAAATTGATATGAAACTACAAAGGGTCCTGAATAGCCAAGAAATCTTGAAAAACAGAACAAAGCTGAAGATCTCATGCTTCCTAACTGCAAAATAGATTACAAAGCTAGAGTAGAGTAGCCAAAGCAGTATGCTATCAGTAAAAAGATATGGACCAATGAAACAGAATTGCGATCCCAGATACAAACCCATGCATTTACAGCTAATGATCTTTGATAAACGGGGACAGAATAATCTTTTCAACAAATTATATTGGGAATATTCAATGTAAAATAGTTAAATTGGACTCTTACACTATATACAGAAATAAATTCAAAATGGATTAAAGACTTAACAGGAAGACCCTGAAACTATAATATTAGAAGAAAACACAAGGGAAACCCTTTGTGACATTGGTCTTGGTAATAATTTATTGGTTATGACGGACAAAAAGTCCAAGCAACAAAAACAAAAATAAGCAAGTGAAACTTCAGCAACTATAATTCTTCTGCGTAAAGGAAAAGAAAACTAACAGAGTGAAAAGGCAATCTGGTAAGGGGTCAATGTTTTAGAAAATGTGAGGAATTCCTACAATTCAGTATCAATCCACCACAAATAACCTATTTAAAAGTGATCAAAACTTGAATAAACATTTCTCAAAGAAGACATACAAGTTGCCACCATGTATATGAAAAGGTAAGCAACCTTACCGGTCATCAAGGAAATACAACTGAGAAGCACAATCAGATATTAACTCACACCTGTCAGGATGACCATTATTAAAATCACATAAATTAAGTGTTAGAAAAGATGTAGAGAAATTGAAGCCCCTGTGCACAGTTGTTGGGAATGTAAAACGTGCAGTCACTATGGAAAACATTATGGAGTTTACTCAACAAACTAAAAAAATGATCCAACAATCTCACTTGAACACAGGGTCTCAAAGAGATATTTGCACTCCCATGGGTCATTGCAGCATTTATTTGCAATAGCCAAGAGGTGGAAAAAAAATTTAGATGTCCATTTATGGATAAATGGATAAAGAAAAGGTGGCATATAAATACAATGGAACATTATTCATGGTTAACAAAGTAGAAAATCTGTCTTATGCTACCACATGGATGAAACCAGAGGACATTATGCTAAATGAAACCAATCAACAGCAAAAAGACAAATGCTGCATGATTATTCTTATATGGGTGGCTCAGATGCTAAAGAGTCCACAGTTACCTACTATGCAGGAAACTCGTGTTCAGTTTCTGGGTAGGGAAGATCTGCTGGAGAAGGGAATGTTTACCCATTCCAGTATTCTTGCCTAGAGAATTCCATGGGCAGAGGAGCTTGGAAGGCTATAGTGCATGGGGTTGCAAAGAGTTGGACACTACTAAGCCACTAACACTTTCACTCTCACACTTAAATAATCTAACTAAAATAGTCAAATTATAGAAGCAGAGAGTAGAATAGTGGCCAGACGTTGAGGGGGAGGGGAGTGGAAGTTATTGCTTATTGGATATAGAAGTCATGTCATGTAGAATGAAAATATTCTAGAGATCTGATGTACAACAATACACATGTGGTTAACAACATTGCACTACACACTTAAAAATTGTTGTGAGTAGATCTCATTATATATATATATATATATCTCTTTTAAACTACAATTAAAAAATAAAATGAAGGGAGAAAATTTGACCCTTCATGTGACCAGAAGAATAGGTCTGAAACTGGTTGAGGTAGTGGTGGTTATTGGTATACTTGTTCTGTTGAAAAAATCTGGGGTATTAGGATTTATCAAGTATAAAAATTCTATTTTCAAAATATTTTTAACATTATCAAAATTTTACTTTAGTTTTTTGAGGGGGCTCATAAATGACTCTGAAAATCCTAACAGGTAAGAGGCTAACGCAGTTACTGGCAAAGGGCAGGACCAAGGCCACCGACAATTTTAAGATAAGAAAAATAGCTCAAATCTCCTTCACACTGAGAAAGGGAAGATAAGGTGGGTTCAGAACAGATGAGTAAGTAAGCACAGCAGCTCTGTCATCCAGGCTGAGGGCTCCCTGCTGAAACTCCATTTCCCTAGGGGGTCGATTGGACTCTACCTGTGTTTAGGGAAATAGAATCAAAAGCAAATCTCCTCTCAATCCAGAAATCCTCTTCACAAAGATATCTGACAAAGAAAACACATTTATTATTGAATAAGCATTAAACCAGAATGTAACACGCAGCGCCTGCTAAAAGATGGCAAAGATAAAAATCTTGCCCCTTTTATACACAACCACATGCAATTCATCACATACATGTTTTCAAGATAAACAGTAACTAGTCTTCAAGTAAGAGGATTTAATAGCACAGTTTGTCATGTATAGTTTATCCTGAATTGTCCTAGTAATTGGGGGTGCTGTTGGCTAACTGGCTTTATCCAGAGGAAAAACAAATCTCTCGGTTTTATGACTATAGGTCGTTTTGCAGCTTCCAGCAAGGGACCCTCTGAGGTTAGATCCCAACAGTGCCATAGAAACTGGAAAAGAGGGGTGCTAGCTCCCTTGATGTTAACATTTCAAAGAAATGGTTCCTAGGTCCTTGACCAAAGATGATTCTGGGTTGAAAAGCTGGCAAGGAGACCTAACTAGTCTTCAAAAGAATTTTTATTCATTTCAAAGCAAGAGAAAGTATTGATACTTACCATGAAAAAAATTTAAGGTAAATGCTGTAAGAAAAAGGAAGGGATGGAAATCTCTTCCCCATTTTCAAAGGGGAGAATGATGCCTCTTATTTTTAATTTGCATTTGGTCTTTCACTGGAGCTGATAGCTTGGAACTCTCAAGGCAACCTCAGTGTGTGTGTGGGGCAGGGGTTGCGGTGGGTGGCGTTGGGAGGACATACTGAGCCTGAGATTTATGGAGAACCATGTGCCTGAATAGAATGGGTGCTAGGTGTCCATGGGGAAGAATCATGCTGAAATGCTGGGCCCTGGGGTGAGAGGGGTCAGCACACCCTCACGTTCACAGCTCATTCTTCTCCAAGAGGGTTTGTTTGAATCTTATATAGTATCAAGTGCTGAGGTTTGGCTATGCTCGAAGAGATTTTTAAATAGTAAGTTAATGATGTGCGAGTGTGTGTGTGTGTGTGTGTGTGTGTGTGTGTGTGTGTGATTTATATGGGGATAACCCTAGTAGGTCTTTGGGAAGGGTCCTTTCTATGGACTTTACATTTGGCTTTGTTTTTTTATTTCTGTGGTAGAAATAAAAATATTCTCACCATAGCTTTACATCAAACCACTAATGTGAATGCCTTTTTTAAAAGTTTTTTTAATTGTATTGGATTATAGTTGATTTCCAGTGTTGTGTTAGATTCAGATATACAGCAGAGTGATCCAATTACACACATCTATGCATTCATTCTTTCTCAGATTCTCTCCTCCTATGGGTTATCACAGAATATTGTGTAGCTCTCTGTGCTATACAGTAGGTCCTTGTTGATTATCTATCTTATATATAGTAGTGTGTATACAGTATTATTAAGCTCCTGATTTATCCCTCTCCCCAAAATTTCTCCTTTGGTAACCATAAGTTTCTTTCCAATCTCTCTAAGTGTCTGGTTTGTAAATAAAGTTATTCATATCATTTTTTAAAATTAGATAAGTTAGGCAGAGAAAGACGAGTAATGGTATCAACTTCAGCTTTTGATGCATGTGCACTATGAGTTAATATTTCTGTTTCAAAAGGACTAGGTGTAAGTTCTATGAAGCTATCTGTATCAGAAATTTGCTTTTCCCCCACCAAAGTTATATTTTTTCTAACTGGTTTCTTTTTTAAATCCAATTTAATTAAACAGCTGTCTTAGCCAGTTGGTTTTTAAATCACGACTTATTAGAACAGAATCTATTATTTTTCCAGTTGGTCTGTGAGAATAAACCTAGGTGTCATTTGAAATGAGGGCGTATAATGGCCTTACTCCAGAGATAACTTTCTCTGTTACACAACACCGCACCACCAGATGGGTTGTTCAGTTAAAGCATTTAACCCAGACCAAGTGATAATAGCAGGTGTGTGTATCATAAGACAAGATCAAGTTACATCACCCCCATCTCACACTCTGCTTTACTCCGGCTATCGCCACTATTGGTTCTTGATTTTCCACGGATCAAATGAAGCTGAAGGACAACTGTGCTGGAATTACAATGTACTTTGCAATGTGCAAAGCCTACCTGAACAGGAAAAGCTGATGTGAAGGGGACACCCATGATGAAAGCCTCTGCTCTGAACTGGTTTGAATTTCTTAGCATGAAATTAATACATGTTAGTGTAAAAATGGTTAGGCTCTTAACTAGTTTGTGCTATCACGTATCAAATTTATTTAGCAAAAGCTTCAAACAGGGAACAGGGGTTTAGTTACCAGCAGTCTTAAAAGACTTTAGGCTGGGTCTCAGGAAATGTAATTATATGCTTTACATTATTTCTTGCCTGTGAACCCCTTGCATTCTTATTCATTTATAAACTCCATCAATTATTCATTTGCATTTGCTCCCTTTTTAGATATTAATTCTCTCTTCTCAATACCAACTGTGCTTTTTAATCAAGGTACCTTTGACTTCTTACATTATTGAAGAGAAGTTTTAGCAATCTATAGCCTTTAGATACATCTCTAGTCTTCTATATTTTATTTCCTTACCTAATAGAGAGTAATAGTTAATTATCAAGTGATGAACCAATAATCTGGGGATTCTCAGACAAGAAATAAAATGTGAAATATGCTTATTATAGGTCCCTCTCTACATTTTGTATCCCCAGATACATTTAAATTTCCTAAGAAGACGTCTTTCTTTTCCACCTCTCTCTCTTACAGTGACTGGTGCCTCTTTCAATTTCTTACAGAAACATGGCTTTGTATGGGTATTCAGCTCAGCCAGTTCAGTTCAGTCACTCAGTCATGTCTAATTCTTTGTGACCCCATGGACTGTAGCATGCCGGGCTTTCCTGTCCATTACCAGCTCCCAGAGCTTGCTCAAACTCATGTCCATTGAGTTGGTGATGCCATTCAATCATCTAAGCCTCTGTCATCCCCTTCTCCTCTTGCCTTCTCCTCCTGCCTTGTATAAGAACACTTACGCTCGGTCATGTCTGTCTCTTTGTGACTCCATGGACTGTAGCCCCTCAGACTCTTCTGTCCATGGGATTTCCTAGGCAAGAATACTGGAGTGGGTTGCCATTTCCAACTCCAGGGGAACTTTTCAACCCAGGGATCAAACCTGGGTCTCTTGCATTACAGGCAGATTCTTTACCACTGAGCCACCTGGGAAGCCTCAATGAATATGCATCAGTTCAGTTCAGTTCAGTCACTCAGTACTATCCAACTCTTTTCAACCCCATGAATTGCAGCATGCCAGGCCTCCCTGTCCATCACCAACTCCTGGAGTTCACTCAAACTCACGTCCATCGAGTCTGTGATGCCATCCAGCCATCTCATCTTCTGTCGTCCCCTTTTCCTTCTGCCCCAAATCCCTCCCAGGATCAGAGTCTTTTCCAATGAGTCAACTCTTCGCATGAGGTGGCCAAAGTACTGAAATTTCAGCTTTAGCATCATTCCTTCCAAAGAAATCCCAGGGTGATCTCCTTTAGAATGGACTGGTTGGATCTCCTTGCAGTCCAAGGGACTCTCAAGAGTCTTCTCCAACACCACACTTCAAAAGCATCAGTTCTTTGGTGCTCAGCTTTCTTCACAGTCCAACTCTCACATCCATACATGACTACAGGAAAAACCATAGCCTTGACTAGACAGACCTTTGTTGGCAAAGTAACATCTCTGCTTTTCAATATGCTATCTAGGTTGGTCATAACTTTCCTTTCAAGGAGTAAACGTCTTTTAATTTTATGGCTGCAGTCACCATCTTCAGTGATTTTGGAGCCCCCAAAATAAAGTCTGACACTGTTTCCACTGTTTCTACATCTATTTCCTATGAAATGATGGGACCAGATGCCATGATCTTCGTTTTCTGAATGTTGAGCTTTAAGCCAAGTTTTTCACTCTCCTCTTTCACTTTCTTTCATCAAGAGGCTTTTTAGTTCCTCTTCACTTTCTGCCATAAGGGTGGTGTCATCTGCATATCTGAGGATATTGATATTTCTCCCGGTAATCTTGATTCCAGCTTGTGCTTCTTCCAGCCCAGCGTTTCTCATGATGAACTCTGAATATAAGTTAAATAAGCAGGGTGTCAGTATACAGCCTCGATGTACTCCTTTTCCTATTTGGAACCAGTCTGTTGTTCCATGTCCAGTTCTAACTGTTGCTTCCTGACCTGCATATAGGATTCTCAAGAGGCAGGTTAGGTGGTCCAGTATTCCCATCTCTTGAAGAATTTTCCACAATTTATTGTGATCCACACAGTCAAATATGCGTATTCAGTAAATGCTGTGTTGAGTTGAAGAAGAAATGCATCAGAAGCAGAGGCTCAGCCTAACCCTTCCTTATAAAAGGGCGTGATTCTGAATATCAAGGAAATTGAGATGGAAGGTATCAAGATAATTAATTCAATACGGTTTTTAGAGCCCCTGGCAATGTATTCTATTATGGACATAATAGATTTAGTAAATACATCTATTGCCTTGCTTTCTGGGAAGGGTATACATATTTGAATTTTACTCAGCTGACTCTGTTTTGGACCCTGTGTTAATGTAGTGCTAAACAGGTGATGGAAATATTCTCATGTGTCTTTTGAGGATAGAAAACATTCAGTTTTTAGGAGAGAATTTGTTTTATTTTAGATTTAAAGAAGAGTTGAATTATCACTTGGAACTTCTAAAAGCTGATGTCCTTATCACATCAGTGATATAACAGATCACCAAGTTTCTTCCTCCACATACCTGCCCAGGGGAAATGCTCATACTATTTATATGTGACATTTATCTTTATCAGAGAGTGGAAATGAATCTACAAGCCCTTTTGGCTTCCCTGAACTTAAAGAAATTGGTTTAACTAGTTTTTAAGGGAGATTGAATGAAAAATGTTTTTTCTAGCATCCATTTAAAATCAGTCACATCAAGCCATAATTTGGTTTCCAACATTGCTGCCTTTTTATTCTAATAAATTAAATGATTGCTCAGTATTTCCAGATCTTCATGATATACTATGTGACTTTAATGTGGTGTTCATTACCATCAGTAAAATGGTAGCTCAGAAGCTGTATGTGTTGGTGAATTATTTTTTCTCCCTTCTCAGTATAGGAGAGTCAGTGGCCAGTGTGGAAGTTAAATAGGACATTGTGAAAAGGAAGGTGAAGGGCGCTTGTATTTGTTAGACATCTGCTTTGTGCTCAGGGCTTCCCTTGTGGTTTAGCAGGTAAGGAGTCCACCTGCAGTGAGGAGACTTGGGTTCAATCCCTAGGTTGAGAAGATCCCCTGGAGATGGGAAAGGCTACCCCTCCAGTATTCTGGCCTGGAGAACCCCATGGACTATACAGTCCATGTGGTCGCAAAGAGTTAAACACAACAGCGACTCTCACTTCACTCCCTGTGCTCGACACTTGCCTCATTTAATCTTCCTCTCTCAAAATAAGTTTTATTGACTCTACGATGAGGAAACTGGTATTCTGAAATTGTGTTCCAGGCTCCCTACTGTCAACTTGAAAAAATGTACAAAGTGAGGGTTGTTTTATTTGGAGCAAAATGAGGATAATAGCCTCATTATCTGAGAGCACCTCAGATAGCTCTGAGAAACTGTTCCAAAGAGGCCAGGGGGAAAGTTAGTATTTCTGTGATTTTGGTGAAGGGAGAGTGCATGAAATCAAGCACATATATTTTGCAAAAGGTTTCCTCTAGTCACAGAGAGCAGTTGTCACATGAAACATTTTAATGTTTTTCTAGATGTAAGGAGATATAAGAATCGGGCTCTAAAATCATCTCCTGAAAGTATCTAACTATCTGAACACCTGCTTTGCCAGTTTTCCCCAGAGCACACCTTGAACTCCTTTAAGTGGGTTGTTGAAAGTCAGCAGCTGCAGTAGCACATGATTTAATTCCTGGAGAGGTAGATGGCAAGTGCCAGCAGCAAGTACCAATTTGTAGTTGACGTTAGCTAGAAATGTGGCAGACCCAGGATTAGAAACTTGATGTATCTGGTTCCAAATATTTCTGCTAACTTATGATGGTACAAACATGATTCTTATGGAAAAGTCATAAGACAGGACAGGAGTAATTTAGGCTGAAAAAGGGAATACAGTGGGAGCAAACCATATTTGACCTAGACAAAGTATACTTAGCGACTGAACACCAGCAACAAGGATAGCAGCACAGAGTGAGAAAGAGATGATCGCCAAGGGCAGGTTGGAGAACATTACAATAGGAAGTGAGAATTTTAATTGAGTTTATGAAACAAAGGCTTGCATGTGAGGGCTGCTGACATGGTAGTAGATAACTGAGAAGGCGGACTGCCTTGTTGGAAGTTCTAAGAACAGAAAAGATTCTCTATTAAATTACATGGGAAAACGTGTCATGGTGCTTACTCCATTGTGAGTTCCTGTGTGTTTGATTGATCCTCATCCCTGCCTCAGTTGAACTGTCAGTTGGAATAAAAGAGAATAACTTGAACTCTGGGGCAAAATTAGAGTCTACTATTGGTGAAAGGGCGATTCAGCCTGAGTGCCATGCTCAGTCGTGTCTGACTCTTTGTGACCCCAGGGACTGTAGCTTGCCAGGCTCCACTGTCCTTGGGATTCTCCAGGCAAGGATACTAGAGTAGGTTGCCCTTTCCTCTTCCAAGGAAAAAACGACAGATTAGTTCAAATACATGTGTGCGAATATAGATTTGGTAAGATGAAAACAGCCTTAACCTTCCTCACAGCTTGACTCAACTTGAGACAGATTTCTTCCTGACTTGAGGCCCTTGACCTTTCTTTTCTTAGATTTTTTTTTTTTAAACTACTTCAAAGAAAACCTATAAATTCTTTCTTTGCTCCCTCTGAGATTTTGCCAGTTTTATTTCCTAAGATTGTCTTTCTCGAAGACCTGGGAATCATACCTTTGCAATGTAATTATCATGGCAAAAAGCACCCCGTCTCCCATAGCTTCCAGAGGGTAGAAACCTAACTTTAGTAGGCATCTTGCATAAAGTTGTACAACTACCTCCTGTCATGAAGATCAGGGGATGCTTACTTTTAGGTAAAGTTTATCTTTTAGGTAAAGATAATTAGAAGACACAGATGGCCTACCATTCCTCTTCCAGCTCTTAAAAACTCTCTAGTTCTTTGTTTTATTAATAGTAGATTGAGCTCAGATTTTCTTGCCTCTTTCCTCTATTGCATTCAGTAGCCTTTAATAAAGTCTTCCTTGCCTGTTTAAATTTTTCCAGTGCAATTTTTGCTTTGGCAGATAATTTTTAGAGTGTGTATTCATATGTATTAGAATATATATATATACATATATATTTTATATTTTTTAGACTAGCAACATGTGGAAATGAGGAATCTTAACTGGACCTTTGGCAGAATAAGCATATTCTCAGTCTCACACATGAAGAACTTCTGCAAAACTAAAAAAAGTGGCAAATCATGACAGAAACCATAGTAATTTTCAGCTGATGCAGAGAACATAGTTAAAAATACTTATGTGATTTCTTGGGTCATCTTCACTCAAAAATCATTGATATCTTCTTCATTACCTGTGTTTTATTTTGATTTAGATTTTAAACAGTTAAGTTTATGTGTATCTTAAAAATGTTAGCTTGCCATTTTGTCCTGGTTTTGTGCTAAAGATGTATAATTCCATTATGTTTGACACGAGTGGCTTTTTGAGAAATGATCTGTTTTCATGCTTTCAAGTTTCTTACATAGTAAGCTGTCTCTTCGAGGAGAGAAAAATCATTGTAGCAGTTAAGTTCACTTATAATGTTAAATATTAATTTATTATTTAATCTTTCATGTATTTACTAATGTAACATGAGATTAGTTTTGAACTTAGTCAGAATCTCCCTGTAGTCATACTCTTCAGTATGTTATATTATCAGTTTTTCTATTTTAAAGCAAGGAATAAGAATATATTTAAGAATTTCTTTATATATTATTTAGCTAAATGTCTTGAGTTAAATGACACTCAGATTATTATTTAGTTCCCTTGGGTTCTTTTCACTTGGGTTTCTAGGAATTCATGCATATTGGTATCACTAGAATATTTTGGAACATCCTTGGTTCCCCAGGTGTGTGTTAAGGTAGTAGTCTCATTAAATGAGACAGTCTTTGGCCAAAACTGAGTCTCCCATGTCCCTTTGGGAACAGGAATAAGCTTTTACTAGTCCACATTTCCTAGCACCTATCATGTATCTATTTCACCAATTATGACAACTAACAAAACTAACTTCTATAAAATAGAAGTTTATACTAGAACTAATTTTGATTTCATACTCAACTCCCAGACTGTCTTTTCGCAAATAACTATTCAAACTATTGTGTGTAAGTTAAAATAAATACAGTGATTTGTTGGTCAGATTTACTCAAAGGTTATTTGCTGATCAAATGATTAACTCAGTTCAAGCCAAACAAATGTCTGTCTCTGAACCTGCACTTTCTTCCTCTGGGTATACCTTAAAACTATGAGGGTTTTAATAATAGCTGGGCATCTCAATGTTGGAGTGACAGCCCATTTTAGCCATGTCATGAGGCCACTCTGGCAGTCCTATGAAGAGGTTAACATGGGAGGAGCTGAGGCTTCCCACCAGTACCTGTGTAAGTGAGTCATCTGGGAAGTGGGTCTATCAGTTCCAGTTAAAGCTTCAATAACTGCACCCCTAACCAACGTCATGACTGCAACCTTTTACAAAACCACTGAGCCAGAATCATTCAGCTAAGCTGTTTCACAAATTTCTGACTCACAGAAACTTTGAAGGAATAATATTTGTTGTTATTTTTAAGCTGCTAAGTTTATGGATAAAAGTTTTGCTGCAGTAAATGACTAATAGAGCCTCTGTGTGTGTGTGTGTGTGTGTGTGTGTGTGTGTGTGTGTGTATTTTTTCTTTCCTATGGTAGTCTGTCTCCACTACTCCTGGGGTATTTTCCAATTAACTGCCAGGTTGGAGGTGGAGACTGAATTGGGAGAGGGGGATGGGAATACAGACAGCCCAAGGGTTTAGGTTGAACCTGTCAATGAATATATATAGAAAGTTACAAATAAGAAGAGTTTATTTGGGGTCTTAGGAATTGCAATTTGGGAAGTACAGATTGAAACAGCGACTGGAATATGCCCTGAGAGAAGTAAAAATAGCACAAGCTTATAAAGACAGCAGACAAAGACATCCCAGGGAAGTTACATAGCTGTTTTGTAGAAGGATGGTTGGTGCCAGCAGGTGTTCAGTTATTTGTGAGCAGCTGATTGGTTGCTAAGTTGCGGTTTCCAGTGAGTGAAGGAAATGAGTTTTGGTAGCTGTGGTTTGCCAGGTCAGAATTTTATGTTGCATTCGGGTGTAGACATATGGAAGTTCTCCTTCCTTAATGGCCTCTTGGCTCCACTTGATCCATTTGACATAAGTGACTCCATTTTGTTGTTCATGGTCCACAAAGCACATTTTATTGTCATGTTGTCACAGAAAATGATACCTCCTAAGAGGTGAAGATAACAGTTTCCAATTTAATAGTCATGACACACTCAAATTATTTTTCCATATTGCAGCCAAATAGCTCTTTCTGAAGGGGAAATCCAGCTAACTAATTTCATTGCTTAAAAGCCTTCAAAGGTTAGGGTCAATATTCCATAAATGGTTGACAAGATTTTTCTTAATTTGGGCTCTGCTGACTCCTCCAGCCACTCCTACCTACCGAAAACTCTCACCTCTAGACATACGGGGTTTCCCAGGTGGTGCTAGTTATAAAGAACCTGCCTGCCAATTCAGGAGATAGGAGACTCCAGTTCTATCCCTGGGTCGGGAAGATCCCTTGGAGGAGGGCAGGGAAATCCACTCCAGTATTCTTGCCTGGAGAATCGCCATGGAGAGAGGAGCCTGGCAGGCTACAGTCCATAGGACAGCAAAAAGTTGGACACGACTGAAGCGACTTAGCATGCACGCACTAGACATGCTGAAAGACACTCTCTCTGTGGCCGCGGCTGCTCTCACCTGCCAGCTCGGCTTATGTGGTGTTCCCCTCTGCATGCAATTCCACACTCTTTACTCTGCCCATTTTTTGACTCCATAAGCCACATCCAGCCCTTTGATATTTACTTGATCTTCATGGCATTTTTTATTTGAATTTGAATGAACATTTCTAAAACAGATTTCTTCTTCAGAAAAAATCTGAAGTAGGGCAAAATGCATTATCCCTCGGCCCTGAAGATACATAATGTCTTTTTTTTTTAAGTCTTTTAAAAATATCATTTTTAGGAACTTCCCTGGTGGTCCAGTGGTTGACAGTCCACCTTGCAATACAGGAGACACGGGTTTGATTCCTGGTCCAGGAACTAAGATCCTGCATGCCAGGGAGCAACTGAACCAGGCACTTCCATGACTAGAGAATCCGTGCACCGCAGGGAAAGACCCCCAGAGATCCCGAGGGTCACAACTGAGACCCAAAGCAGCCAGATAAAAATAAACATTTTAAAAAATAAATAAAAACACCCATGTTAGCAGGCAGTTTGATTTAGTCTGGATTTTCAGATAAATGGATGCCAAGAGGGGATTAAATATACAAGGAGATATATTAAGGAGATGTCTGTATGAAGGGAAATGGGAAGATGTTTAAGAAAACCTGGGATTTATTTTAATCAGGAATGGTAAGACACGCAAAAGTGTAAACAATACTTATAATTCTCTAGGAAGAAGAGGTGCATCATGGCACACGAATGAGCACCAGGGTTGGTCAGAAGACAAAGGAACAGAGGAAGAATGGAGGAATGTGGGCAAAAGCCTTGACTGGTTTCTATGGGCAAGGATAGGCAGAGGCAATCCTGAACGACTGACTAGTTTGAATAATTTTAGCAGCCTAGAGTTGCCTGGTACCTGGCCTTGGGATAATTAGAGAAGTAGACAGTGGCCTGGGGGTAAGAGCCCAATAAAGAAGTGGTTGGTAGGTATATGGTCTCTGGATCAATTGGTGTGCATCGATTGGTCTGCATCAGAAAGAAAGGCAACCTCAATGTCAAGTTGTTTATGATGTCTTGTAATCTTTAAACCCTGGAAGGATCTTTCCTTCCAGGCTCAGCATTAGAATAAAAAGACACAGATATCAAAGTATCAGAATAAAAATACACAGATAATACAAAAGAGATCTAGCAAAGGCAGGCAAACAGTGGATTGCAATGAGAATGTAATCATGAAAGGAGAAAGTAGAAAAGGTTATATGGAAGTGTCCATGAGTGCCAAGCAGTTTGGGGAGGATTTAGCAAGTCATCTGGGGAGTAGAAGATTTGGGTAAGGCATCTGCCCAAGTTTGTCAGCAAAGAGTCCCTAGTATCCCAGAAACAAGACTTGGTACTGGGTCAGAACACATTTGTTCATTGAATGTTGCTGACCTGTGGAAGCACAGACTCCAGGCAAACACAGCCCCGGATATCAAAGCACAGCAGCAGGACCCTCAGTCTAGTGTGCTTCTTGGGAAGCACATTCTCATGATCATCATAGAGTTCATCCTTACTCAGAGGTGAGAAAATTGCATTTCAGAAAGTTTAGGAAATATTCCAGAGTTACAATGAAATAAATGAAAGAGATTTCAGTATTGAAAACCTTACTCATGTTCCCATGCAACACATCACCCAATCTACAGACAAGCTATCTGCTTTTCAGGCAGGGCTTTTTAAAAGCTCGAGAGATGTGCTGTCCCTGGTAACTTCAGCCAGTTCCTTTTATTAGTGTCAATAATCTTTATATTGTCAATTGGATTCATCATGGAATTGATGAACAGCTTTGAATGATGATTTCCATTTATCAGACAACTTAGGTGTGCAACAGATCCCAGAAAACTTTAATATAGTAGGTTTAGGAAATACTTCCCTGAAGGAAAAATTAGTGTAAGCTATGTTCTTTATCATTTCTATATTTTTCAGCCTTGATATTTATGGCCATTTACCTGGAAACTGTACAATCATGATGTACTCAGGTGTTGTTAGTATTAGGACCAAGTACTCATTTGATCAGGGTTAATGAGGCCAAGGTCATTGGTTTAACCACCTTGAGGTCAAATTAGCTTTAACTAGTCCCAAGGTCATAGACTGTAACTTTTCAGCTAAGTCAATTATACTGCAAAGGTATATACAAGAATAGCACTTCTTAGCATCATATCAAGATAGATTAACTTCTACCTACCTGCCCACTCTTAAGCTCAGGATGTAAGCATTTGCTAAATTTATAGGTGTCAGTCTATTCCACTGACTGAATTTCACACTTGTTTATTCCATCTACTGGCAAAAATGTCATCAAACCTTGCTATGGTAAATTTTTTCTACAATACTTTGAAAAATGCAAATTGTTGTTGAAGTATAAGTTATTAACATTCTTGCATGACTATAATAATTTTTTTCTTAAATTTGATTTTTATTTTATCTTGGAAAATAGTTGACTTACAGTACTGTGTTAGGGACTTCCCTGGTGGCTCAGAGGGTAAAGCATCTGCCTATAGTGTGGGAGACCTGGGTTCAATCCCTGGGTTGGGAAGATCCCCTGGAGAAGGTAATGGCAACCCACTCCAGTACTCTTGCCTGGAAAATTCCATGGACAGAGAAGCCTGATATGCTACAGTCCATGGGGTCGCAAAGAGTCGGACACGACTGAGCGACTTCGCTTCACTTCACTGTTAGTTTCCCAAATTCCTAATTTATGCCCTCACTTACCTTTCCCTTTTCATAACTATAAGTGTTTTCAAAGTTTGTGAGCCTGTTTTTATTCCATAAATGTTGATTACTGGAGATTACAAGTGAAATGACAAATAAGACACAAGATGAACAAGACGAACATAGACACACACACACACTCTGGCCAGAGGGAAAAAAACACTGCGCCCAATAATGGCGGTTTATTATTATATATTTCCCAGAAAGCATTCCAGACCTTATGAATAAGCCTTTTCAGCATAACACAGGTGCATACATGTTATCATACAGCAAGGGGAGTGAAACTTCTGTTTACTGCAAAGTCTATCTAAAGTCTTCTTTTTTCTTTTTATAAAAAGAAAGGAATGCTCCCTCATTAACAATGGACCATCAAACTCAAGGCTGTGTCCAGATTCCTTGGCAGAACGCCTCACTTGCCAGCATGTTTAGCCTTGAGCAGAGAGACCCGCTTGCATGCATATCTCCGCTTTTCCCATAGTGTCCGCATTAACCCTTCACATAAATAAGTTTTGTATCATGATATCTGTTTTTCTGTCTTACCTACTTCATTTAGTATGATCTTTAGGTCCACGTTTGTTTTTTAAGCTAGTGAGTGCACATTTGTGCAGTAGGCAACCTCTGCCTCTAAAAAGACCCTGAATGATCTCTGCCTCCTGGTGTTCACAGCTTTATATAATTGCTTCCCCTTGAGTATGCGCTGGACCTAGTGACTCAATTTTAAGAAACAAGAGAGATGCAGTAAAACTTTCAATATTAGTATGCAAAAAGACTGAACTTTCTATCTCACTTGCCATCTTGCACTCTCTCTGGCTTAGCTTGAAAGCCAGAGAAGGTCTGGGTGAAACAAGCTGTCTTGTGGTGGAGAAGACCATGTGGGAAGGAAATGATGCCTCCTTCTAAAAGCCGGTGAGGGTATCGGGCCTGACCAGAGCCACGAGAGTGACCTTGGAGGTGGATCATCTCAGGCCGGCCAGCAGTCCAGCGATGGAGCTTGAAAAACAGTTCTTTCCAGGGCAAGACTTGAGATGATCATGGTCCTGACCAACACTTTGATCACCCATGAGAGAGAACCTGAACTAGAGAGCCCAGGCAGCCCAGGTTCCTGACCCACAGAAACCACGAGACATGTGTTGCTTTAGGAGATTTTGCGGGAACTTACTATGCAACAGTAGACAACTCATCTATCTGGGAAGGCACATAAAACACTTTGGGTGTGAAGATTTCCTAGAAGTCCCCCTCCACCCCAATACCTGATGTGAACAGCCAGCTCATTGGAAAAGACCCTGATGCTGGGAAAGATTGAAGGCAAAAGGAGAAGAGGTAGGCAGAGGATGAGATGGTTGGATGGCATCACCAATTCAATGGGCATGAACTTAGATGGACTGTGGGAGATGGTGATGCCCATAGAGTCACAAAGAGTCAGGTATGACTGAGCGGCTGAAAAACAACAAAGACACAGTTACTTTTTCATGGTGCTGCCCTTTCTCAGCATCTCTAAAGGATTTGCACAGCCAAAGAAGTAGGAACAGATACTGTTCTTCCTTTTGTGTGTTAGTCCCTCTGTCATGTATGACTCTTTGTGACCCCATGGTCTGCAGCCCACCAGGCTCCCCTGTCCACGGGATTCTCCAGGCAAGAATACTGGATTAGGTTTCCCCTTTCTTCTCCAGTTCTTCCTTATAACTTTTAAAATATTTATTAACAATTCTCTGGACATTTCATACTAAATTACTCCCATTATTATGTAGTCTTAACTTATGCCATAAATTGTTTATGTCAGATAAAACTAGAAAAACTTGAAGAAAGTGTGTTTATGTGCCTATGCAAATCAATAAAAAGTATAAACCACTATTTTAGAGTCGCCCATGAAAACATAGGAATAGTGTGGAGTTTCATTTGCCTCTGGAGTGTCCAATAAATATTTTTCATGGGAATACATTTGCTCTGTTCCAAAGCATGGCATGGCATAATGCTATGCAAATACTAAATATAGCACCTTGTAAGAAGCCATTAGTGAAATATTCATTCAAATTTCATTGATTTTAACATAAACCAATTTGCATATTTGATGACCTGTTCCACATCTTCTAGGCCCAGAAAAAATAGTTTCCACATCACTGAAAAAACCTAGGAAAGTTGTAAATCTTCAGTAAGGAGGCAATGTTGTTATTGCTTAGTCCAATTCCTTTGTGACTCCATGGACTCTAGCCCACCAGGCTCGTCTGTCCTTGGGATTTCCCAGTCAAGAATACAACCCAAGGAGTGAGTTGCCATTTCCTTCTCCAGGGGATCTTCCCAACCCAGGGATCAAACCCACATCTCCTGCATTTGGCAGACAGCTTCTTTGCCTCTGGGAAAGCCCATGGAGGCAATGAGATATACCAAAAAGACCTTAGAGTCAGATGGACATAAATTTGAACCCCCGTTTTTCCATTTGACAAGATATGTGACACTAGGCAAGCCACTTCCCTCTCTGAGTCTCAGTTCTGTATTTGTAAAGTGGGGATAATGATTCTGACTCCATGGGGTGGTCAAGAAATTTGAAGAAGATATTCGTGAAGCACAGGACCAGGCGCATTGCAAGTATATAAGAAATGGAAGCTAATATTGTGCTATTATTATTCAAAAACTTTCTCAGTATGAAAACTCTCCTCAATTTTTTTTGAAAAGAGTCATCATCCAGCTCATTCACCTTCAAATCTGCACCATTATCTCATCCCTCCTGTTTGTGTATCCTTTTTGCCCACCATTTTAGCCTCCTTTCCACACTGTATTACTTGTCAAACATAAAATAAAGGGAATATGAATATCTCTCCAGGCTTAACATTCCCATATGGGCCCAGCCTTTTCTATGGAGAGCTTAATTGTCCTCCAGAAGACAGAAAAGAAAAATATTTGGCCAGATAATTTCTACACATAGCTTTAGGGTAAGATTTATATACCATTTTAATTTATAAGACATTAATGTACCTATAACTGTGATTAGTACTATTTTACCTCATATTACTAATTAACTACAGATGTGTCATATGTTCCAATTCATATTATTAATGAGAAAGGGGTAGAAATTTTAAATGGCCAAATCATCTTTGGTCTGATTATTATGACGTGTATAAGATTTTAAGGTAATTTTAAGAGTGAAACATAATTGGAATGTGACATATTGAAGTCATAACTAGACGATGGAGTGTCATACATAGAAATCATAACTAGACAATAATGTTAACATGATAAATCTGAACCAGAGCTTTTTTAGAAATCTCTTATTACAAAGATGGGTCAGACAAAACTCCCATGTCTCCCATAACACCTGCAATCTAAACTAGGCCTTACTGTGATTCTTTGCAATTGCAGTCTGTTTATTTGCACAACTAACGGTAGAATTTAAATTTTTTGTTTACTCATTGATTTATAGTTTTTTATTCTGATCTCTTCCACTAAGCTGTAAGGATAGGGAATATTTTGTTTAACACACTATACTCAGCCTTTAGCACAATACTCAAAAAATTGTTAAATGTGGCGTTAAAGGGTCAACATACGTGTTAATGGTTTTTTGCTAATTTACTTTTTCATATATTTGACATACTGATGGTGAACATTTTAAAACATTTCCTTACCATAGCCTCTGCTAACTACATGTAATTATTATATACATTATAATTATTACTATACATATAGTTACTATACATATAGTTATATATAATATGTAACTATAACTCTATATGGGGCTTCCCAGGTGGTACTAGTGATAAAGAATCTGCTTGTCAATGCAGAAGACACAAGAGATGCAGGTATGCAGGTTCAATCCCTGGGTTGGGAAGATCTCCTGGAAAGGAAATGGCAACTCTCTCCAGTATTCTTTCCTGGGAAATCCCATGGACAGAGGAGCTTGGTGGACTACAGTCCATGGGTCACAAAGAGTGGGACAGGACTCAACAACTGAACAACAAAAATAACTCTATAAATTGTGTACATATGAAACTATATAATTCTTCCTCTATATTCCACTTTGCTGGGGGGAATAATGTCTTGATCCAAAGTCGGAAAAACTTTCATATTAAGATGCAGACTCCAAAAAGAAAGTCATTAAGAATGCCAGACTCAGCTTTAGAGAGTGATAGCAATTGAAGCAGGTCTTATTAATGTCTCAGTATCAATAAAGAGGATGATTTTGAGACTGCTCATTTTACCATCGAGTCGGTCTCTCAATGGCACACAAGATGGCACACAAGATGATTCTAACTGATGGACCCACCTGGAAACTTGGTGTTGTTTGCTGCTGTATACCAAGAATAAACAGCGCTAGGATGGAGGAGGCACTAATTAAACAAATAGGGAACACACATTGTAGATAATTTGCTAAACCAAGCTAATTAATGGATTTTTCTTGTGTTGTCTCAAATTAACAGGTCATTTTGGTGATGGCTTTTGATAGCATTTATGGTGCTCTCTGGATTCAAAAATTATATTCCCAATAAATAATCTAAGAGAAGCTACAGTAAGTCTAGGGCACTTTATTAGTTTTCCAAATGTGTAATAAAAGAGTTAAAAGTGTGCTCATAGCTTCTAGTTATTCAGTTTGGAAACAAAACAGTGACATTCCTTTATTTTAATAGGTATTAGCTGCTGATAGAAAGAAAAGATATTTAAAGAGTGTTCATTGTGCATAAAGGAAAATTCACAGGATGACATTAGTTTTAGAAATATAACTGATTGTAGATAATGTGTTTTCTTTAGAAAGAGAAAAAGGTCAGTCACGTGCTATAATTCACCTTGGAGGGACAAAAATGACTTTGAAAGGCTATTTTGAAGTATTTAAATTTAGGTGGTCTACTAAAATGTAAGAATTTTGTCACCAAATAATACTTACAACAGATACTTCAGACTCAAACTACTTTCGTACTTGATCCCACCTCATTTCCCACCCCTAAGTTAAGGAAGACTTTTATTTTTCATTTATATTGTTGGAATTTTCATAGGTGTGTATTACATTGCCAATCAGATTTTTTAAATATAAATACATTTTTATAGTTTTTAAGAACTGATATTTCTCAGAGTATATCACCTGTTATTCATGATAGTAAATTAATTTGATAACATTAAGTATAATGCTTAGATTATTGATAGCAGACTTCTGCTAGACTTTTAAGAATTATTTTTTAATTAAAAAATGAGGCCTAAATATATTCTTGTTTTAATGAAAACTGCCATAGCTAAAATTAATGCTTCATTTTTTACCACCTCCAATCAAGCCCCTTTCCCAGAGGTAATGATGATTATCAGTGTGATGGCATTCCTCCATTTCCTAAAAAAAATACATTTACGTGTATACACATATATTTAAAAGATATCAATATATATTATCATATACTATATATATATATATATGCAATTCCATTCTTTAGTTTCAGTGCCATTGACAATTTCTTTACGTTAGTACTTAAAGATGAAATACTACACATTTAATTGAAAATTTCTGTTACAATTTGCATTAAGTACCTATTTTTGCCCAAATAATCTTCCCTGGTGGCTCAAATGGTAAAGTATCTGCCTGCAATGCAGGAGACCAGGTTCCATCCCTGCATCAGGAAGATCCCCTGGAGTAGGTAATGGCAATCTTGCCTGGAGAATTCCATTGACAGAGGAGCCTGGAAGGCTACAGTCCATGGGGTCACAAGGAGTCAGATATGACTGAGAAACTAACACTATTAATTTTATGATCTTCCATTACCCCCATCAATTTCTAAGACACAACTAGTCCGATGAGAGTAACATATAAACCTACCAAAAGGCACTTGAGGTAGTTTTTCTGCATAATTATTAAAGGTGTCAAGCCAGAGTTGATCCCTGCAATGCTTCTGTCTCTCTAGCATTATATACTACGCAGCCACCTCCTTTTCTTCTTTAATTTCATAGCAGATTTAGAAAATTTTATAGAAGATTGATGCCTTCAAAACAAAAGAAAATGTCTGAATCCCAGTTTAAATTTTTAGAATTCACTTTCTTTTTTAATTCATTCATTTGCACCTTCATTTAACATTAACCAAGCTAATTCTATGTATAGAAGAAGCTATAAGAGCTAAAAATAAGAAAATAAATACCAAGATTCCTAATACAAAAGGTCATAAATTACTACACGAAAATATCTAAGTAACAAATAAATTCAAGACAATGTTTTAAGTACTGCAACAGAAGAATGAACAGTGCTTTAGCTACACTGAGGATAGAGAATATCTTAGACAATTAACTAACAAACATTTACTGTTCACCTATATGTACTAACCACCATGCCAGCTGCTGACAGTATGAAGACCATTTTTCTTTTTTAACAGTAGAGTATTTACCTAAATATCTTTTAACCCCAAAGCTTTTCTGAGTATATTAAAAAGATGTAATTCACTGGATAAGAGCACATGCTGTGTTGCTTAGCTGTCTACATTCAGATCCATGTTCTGCCCTTTCCTAACTGAGTGATCTTGAACTTGACCTCTTAGTTTCATTATCTACAAAATGTGAAGATTAATAATATCTGATCCATAAGATTGCAATGAGAATTAATACACATGAAGCACTTAGGACAATGTCTGACACGGAGTCATTACTCTTCATGTATTCACTTCTATTATGTCATCTTTAGTGGTTTCAATTTAAAAGATCTCATCAGGCTTTTTTTTTTTTGGTCTTTAGTTCCAGACATCCAATCTTCTTTCTTAAGGTGGGCTTTCACGGCGTACCATTCAGTCTGTCAACTGTACTTACTCATTCATGACTGAGAGATAGACAGGTTTCACTTAGATATCTTCAGGATGAAGGGAAGCAGTTACAATGTGAAAAGAGCTTCACTCCAGGTACATTATAGTGAGAACCAGACATATTTCTAGGATATACTATTAAATATAATTTCTTTTGTAGAAAGAAAAGAAAATAAAGTAGAATTCAGAATTACACACACACTTGTGATTTAAAGTTTGAACACTTTTTCAAGAAACTTCCTGGTACAGACATTATAAAAGCAACATTTTTTTTAATCTAGTACTTTAATCTTTCCCAGTGGTGATGTTGCTGTGTGATTCTACTCCTTGGCAAAACTGACTATAAACCATTTTTATTGGCAGAGGAGCAATAGCGCTGCCAGATAGAGGAAATAAAGCTGCACGACATCCAGTTAAATTTGAATTTCAGATAAAGAACAAATACTTTTTTAGTGTAATTATATCCTATGAGATATTTGGGACGTATTTATGTAAAATTTTACTCATTACTTATTTGAAATTCAAATGTGCCTGGGCATTATATGTTTTATATGGCAACCCTAAGGGAGAATCACAAAATAATCTGTTGTTAAGAATGGAATGTCTTCACTTTTGTTAAGATTTCTTTGTCCTTACTTCCCTCTACCCCTTTCCCTCCATCTCTTTAGAAATATCCCTGGAAATCCACTCGTAAATAACCATTTTTCAAACGACACAGCCACAATCATAATCCAAGACTATCGGCCTTGGCAGTCTCCTCCGGCCCTTCCTTCTGTGTCCTCTGCAACCATCCCTTTTCTTCCTTCCCTTGGCCTCCTTTGGAAGCTTTCATTTCATGATTGTTTTTCTTCCTTGGACAGCACGGCATATCATTTGTTCTGATTAGGTACTGGAGTACAGGGAGGAAAAAAAAAATAACCCTATGGAACCGAGAAGATGTCTATTATTTCAACTCTTCTCTTGCTATTGTTTCTCATCATCAATTTGTCTTTCCATTAACTCCAATTGAGAAAATACAAACACTAGATCAATCCAAAATGCCTCTTTTCCCCCTGTAATCTGAGCATTGTAGCAGAAACCTTTATTATGTACAAATTGGTGCCACTATAAATTGATAATTTTCAAGCAAAAATGTATATCAGCATTGTGAAGAAATATCCAATTGTTTTTTTTTCTAACTAGCTTTCTCTTTCACTATCCAGATTGGCTATTTAAAAAAAAATCTTTTTTTAAATTTATTTCAGAACTTTCTAATTCCAGGATTTGCCCTTCACTTTTAGTAAATAACTTCACCTTCAACTTGCAGAGAAAATAGAAAATAGGGACCATCACACAAAATCTTCCACAGCCTCTGTAAATTCCATCTTCAATTTGTCTGAACTCATTTTTCCCTGATGTTTACAGTGGAAAAGGTACTATCTTTCTTGCCTAAAGTCTCGTGTTATAAACCTGCCTGTTTACTCAGGGATTGGGTTTTATCAATTTCTTCCTCTTCTATTTATACTAACTTTTTTCTCTGCGATTTCAACGGTTGAAGAGGATTTGAACACTTGGTAGCCTTTTCTGTCTTAAACAATGGAGCAGTCACCCTGCTTATCTCTTTAATGACAGTAGTATTACTTCGTTCCTCTTCAAACTCAAGCATTTTGAAAAAAAGAAACAAAAAAGAGATCTAGAATTACCATTTCTAAGTCCTCATTTAACCTGTAACCATTCTGCACGGTAAAGTGTGCTTTTTGTTTTTAAAATGGAACTGTTTTCAAAAAGATTCTCATTGCTGTTTGTTGCTAAATCTAACACAATCTTTTAATCTTTATCTTTCTTGCTCTTTGTTTGCATTCCGTAATCCTGAAAAATGCTTTATCTTGCATTTCTGTTACATGGCATCTTTTATCTCATTCATCTTCCCCCTTCTATTTTTGCTCATGATTCCTAAATCTATAGCTCCAAGCCACCTGATCAGTTTCTCTAGCCACTCTAGCAAATTACTGCAAACTTGGTGGCTTAAAACAACAGAAACTCATTTTCGTATAGTTTAGGAGGCTAGAAGTATGAAATTCAGGTGTCAGCAGGGCGTTACCTCTAGAGGACCAGGGGGAAAGTCCATTCTTTGTTCCCCACAGCTTCTGATGGCTGTTATCATTTTTTGGCAAGACAACTTTTTTGTCAACTTGACCAAGATGTTGTAAACAGTGAATTAATCAAACACGAATCTAGGTGTTGCTATGAAAGTACTTTGTATATGTGGTTAACATCTATAGTTAGTGACTCTAAGGGGATTGTTATGCTAGCTAGTATAATATTATCTTTGAGTAGAAAAAGTATGCTTGTTAATGTAAATGGAGCTTGAGAAGAATGAAGGTAAATTCCCTGGTGACCTAGTTTTCTTGCAGTTCACTGATAACTCACTGACCTCTGGTCTCCTCCTTGCCCTAAGGTCCTTCTCTGCTTAGTTTTTTTGTGTACTCTCCATCTCTAGCAGGCCAGTAGCTAGATCTGTACACTAAAAATTGCTTAGAGAAATTATAGAAGGGACAAATAATTAGATAAATCGTGTTCATGACTGATACACAGGCTGATAAAATCACAATAAAAATTCTAGCAGACTTTTTTGGGAGTAAATTGACAAGTTGATTTTGCAGTCTACACAAAGCAGCAATGGTTATAAAAGAACAAATATAATCTTGAAGGAGTAAAATAAGGTTGGAGGATATCAATAATTAAAATGCAGCTAATAAGACAGTCAAGTATGGGGCAAGGATAGACAAAGAGATTGATGGAATGAAAGATGGTAATGATAACCCTGTATGTGAGACAGCAAAAGAGACACAGATGTATAGAACAGATTTTTCGACTCTATGGGAGAGGGAGAGGGTGGGATGACTTGGGAGAATGGCATTGAAACATGTATACTATCATGTATGAAACGAATTACCAGTCTATTCAATACAGGATACAGGACGCTTGGGGCTGGTGCACTGGGATGACCCAGAGAGATGATATGAGGAGAGAGGTGGGAGGGGGGTTCAGGATTGGGAACTCATGTACACCCGTGGCGGATTCATGTCAATGTACGGCAAAACCAATACAGTATTGTAAAGTAAAATTAAATTAAATTAAATTTTAAAAAAAGAAAGATATATATTTCTGGTCACCTCATAGAAAAGTAAAGCATCAATACTTTCAGTGGAGAAATAATGTTCTTATCAATAAGTACAGCTGGACCAACTGGATATTTAAATTGTTTAGAAATGAACTTTGAATTCTAATTCAAAAATTAATTTGAGATATATTATGTACCTAACTATAAAAGGTAAATTTTAATTCATCAAACATCACCATTTAAGAGAAACATTACTCTACAGAATGGAAAGACTATAATAACAACACATACATCTGACAAATGTTCAGAACATATAAAGAATCCCTGAAATCAACAAGCAAAAAACAAACTATGCCTTTGGCAAAAATGGATAGCTAATGATAAAAAAGGTGATCAACAACATCATTCACCATAGAAATCCAAATTAAAATAATTAAAATGTGATACTCTTACCCTTCTCAAACAGCTAAAGTTAAAAAGACTGACGATACCAATTGCTGGTAAGAATAACAAACAACTGGAATGTTCTTATTTTGCCATGGAAGTATAAAGTTTTCTCTAAATGTAAACTTAAATATCTTCTATAACCAAAGAGTTTGGACTTCCCAGGTGGCACAGTAGTAAAGAACTCAGCTGCCAATGCAGGAGACTCAGAGATGTGGATCCTATCCTTGGGTCGGGAAGATCCCCTAGAGTAGGAAATGGCAACCTGCTCCAACATCCTTCCCTGGAAAATTTCATGGACAGAGGATTCTGGCAGGCTACAGTCCATGGGGCCACAAAGAGCTGGACAAAATAAGACTAAGCACCATAACAAAACAGCTTAACTCCTGGGCACTTCCTTAAGTGAAATAAGTAGATGCATTTATGCATACATGTTGTAGCCATGCGTTCCAGGAAACAAACTCACTCAGAATGGCGATGCAGATAGTGGGGTGCAGTTTATTACACCGGCGGGCCCAAGGCAGGGTCTCCTCCTAGTCAAGGACCCCGACCAGCATTTGTGAAAATCTTTTATACCCCATGTGTATGTGTCTAAACCCACCACTCCAAATTCCTTGAGATTTACATAAACCAAGGAAAATACAATCCCAATAACCCCATCATTCACGTGCTGTGTGCTCAAACAGTCAAACAGTTAGCCAATAATCAATAAACCCGAGGTTAC
>SJYC01105846.1:0-10576 GCA_006408675.1 Madoqua kirkii | reverse complement strand
ACATGAGAAGGGTGACTCATTGGAAAAGACTCTGATGCTGGGAGGGGTTGGGGGCAGGAGGAGAAGGGGACAACCGAGGATGAGATGGCTGGATGGCATCACAGATTTGATGGATGTGAGTCTGAGTGAACTCAGGGAGATGGTGATGAACAGGGAGGCCTGGCGTGCTGCGATTCATGGGGTTGCAAAGAGTCGGACACCACTGAGCGACTGAACTGAACTGATTGTGATCCACACAGTCAAAGGCTTTCGCATAGTCAATAAAGCAGAAATAGATGCTTTTCTGGAACTCTCTTGCTTTTCCATGATCCAGTGGATGTTGGCAATTTGATCTCTGGTTCCTCTGCTTTTTCTAAAACCAGCTTAAAATCTGGGAGTTCACCATTCACGTATTGCTGAAGCCTGGCTTGGAGAATTTTGAGCATTACTTTACTAGCATGTGAGATGAGTACAATTGTGCGGTAGTTTGAGCATTCTTTGGCATTGCCTTTCTTTGGAATTGGAATGAAACTGACCTTTTCCAGTCCTGTGGCCACTGCTGAGTTTTCCAAATTTGCTGGCATATTGAGTGCAGCACTTTCACAGCATCATCTTTCAGGATTTGAAATAGCTCTACTGGAATTCCATCATCTCCACTAGCTTTGTTCGTAGTGATGTTTTCTAAGGCCCACTTGACTTCACATTCCAGGATGTCTGGCTCTAGGTGAGTGATCACACCATCGTGATTATCTGGGTTGTGAAGATCTTTTTTATACAGTTCTTCTGTGTATTCTTGCATTAGAATATAATGTTTCTCTTTGTCTGACTCACTTCACTCTGTATAAGTTCTAGGTTCATCCACCTCATCAGAACTCACTAAAATGCATTTCTTTTTATGGCTAAGTAATATTCCATTGTGAATATGTACCAAAACTTCTTTATCCATTCATTTGTCAATGAACATCTAGGTTACTTCCATGTTCTAGCTATTGTAAATAGTGCTGCATTGAACAGTGGGATACATGTGTCTTTTTCACTTTTAGTTTCCTCAGGGTAAATGCCTAGGAGTAGGATGCTGGTTCATACAATGATTTTATTCCTAGTTTTAAAGGAATCTCCATACTGTTCTCCATAGTGGCTGTATCAGTTTACATTCCCACAAACAGTGCAAGAGCGTTCCCTTTTCTCCACATCCTCTCTAGCATTTATTGTTTCTAGAATTTTTGATGATGGCCTTCTGATCATTGTGAGGTGATATCTTATTGTAGTTTTCATTTGCATTTTTCTAATAACTATGAGCGATGTTGAGCATCTATTCATGTTTGTTAGCCATCTGTATGTCTTCTTTGGAGAAATGTCTGTTTAAGTCTTTTTCCCATGTTTGTTTGTTTGTTTTGTCTTTAAGCATGAGTTTCTATGGGAAGTTTCTCAGTCTTTTGTATAGTTTAATCTCCAAAATTTTATTTGTCAAATTGACCAAATACACTTGTTTCTGCCCAAATCCCACAATGGATGTAGATTAGTCTCAAGCCAGATCTTTTCATCAACATCTATAGAATGCTGGCTTCCTGGATAGGGTGGTGTGTGCATGCTCAGTTGTGTCTGATTCTGTGTGACCCTATAGACTGTACTGTGGCCCTCCAGGCTCCTCTGTCCATGGAATTTTCCAAGCAAGAATACTAGAGAAGGTTTCCATTTTCTACTCCAGAGGATCTTCCCACCCATGGAGGGAAACTACTTTTTTGTGTTTCCTTCACCGATAGGTAGACTCTTTAAAACTGTGCCACCAGGGAAGCCCAGATAGAGTGGTAGCTCTTTTCAAACTTAACTTGGTACTAGAATCATCTAAGGGGCTTAAAGGATTCCGAGGTGGCTCAATGGTAAAGAATCTGCCTGCCAGTGCAGGAGATGTAGGTTTGATCCCTGGGTTAGAAAGATCCACTGAAGAAGGAAACAGCGACCCACTCTAGTATTCTTTCCTGGAAAATCCTATGGACAGAGGAGTCTGATGGGCTATAGCCCATGGAGACACAGTCAGACTTGACCTAACATGCACACACTTACAAGGGGCTTAGAAGAGAGCATAAGAACAAAGCTTTGGAACCTGGAATAAGGCTAAAGTTTTTAGGCGTGACACCAAAGTCACAATTCATAAAAGAAAAAAAAATGATAAATGCAATGTCATCAAAATTAAAAACTTTTGTTCTGTGAAATAAAATCTTAAGAGAATGAAAAGACAAGCTAAAAACTGGGAAAAAATGCAAGTCATATATCCTGAGTATATGAAGAAACCTTAACATTAGACATTAAGAAATTAAAACTAATTTTGAAAAGAGTCAAAAGTTTGGACATTCACCAAAAAGATAATAAGGACGACTAATCAGTACATTTAAAAAATGTTAACATCATTAGACATAGTGAAATGCGACATCAAACCATAATGAGATACAACTATGACTTTATTTGGAAATCCAGCTGACCCAGAAGATAGCAGAATAATGTCTCAAAATAACCATCTTATTGGGGTCTGGATGCCAGGTTATTTTATAGAAAAGAGATGGAGAGGAGGTGAGGAAGCAAAAAGACCATGAATCTTTCAACTGTCTCCTAGAATGGTGAGTGTTTGGGAGGGGATGTATTAACTTCTTCCTCCCTGTAACCATCCAGAAACAGGGTCCTGAACACGTTTCGGTTTAACATTCAGCTGGAAGGGCAGGGTTCCCTGAGGCAGGCCGTTATATATACTTTAAGTAAACAAAAACCATGGGAAGCAAAGGTTAAAGCAAAAGAGATCCAACAAGTAGTCAGATTTTGTTCTTCTCTGTAACAAAAGTGTATTGACAAAACTGAGCTGAGGAGGAGGCAGAGGAACCAAAACTCTCACATCTTGCTATTGATGATCAGTTCAGTTCAGTTCGGCCGCTCAGTCATGCCCAACTCTTTGCAACCCCATGGACTGTAGCATGTTAGGCCTCCCTGTCCATCACTAACTCCTGGAGTCCAGCCAAACTCATGTCCATTGAATCAGTGATGCCATCCAACCATCTCATCCTCTGTTGTCCCCGTCTCCTCCTGTCTTCAATCTTTCCCAGCATCAGGGTCTTTTCAAATAAGTCAGTTCTTCACATCAGGTGATCAAAGTATTGGAGTTTCAGCTTCAACATCAGTCCTCCAAATGAGCACTCAGGACTGATCTCCTTTAGGATGAACTGGTTGGATCTCCTTGCTGTCCAAGGGACTCTCAAGAGTCTTCTCCAACATCACAGTTCAAAAGCATCAATTCTTCAGCTCTCAGCTTTCTTTATAGTCCAACTCTCACATCCATACATGACTACTGGAAAAACCATAGCCTTGACTAGATGAACCTTTGTTGACAAAGTAATGTCTCTGTTTCTTAATATGCTGTCTAGGTTGGTCATAACTTAATGATGAAAGTATGTAAAACACTTGGGCAGTTTTCAATAAGGTTAAACATATGTACCATGACTCAGCAACTCCCATGTGTATTGGAGGGATGAAAGCTATGTTCATAAAAATCACCTGTACATACATGCTTATGTAGTGGTCCCTCCAAAAGTAGAAACATTCCAAAGTTTTCAGTGAATGAATGGATAACTGTGATACTTCTGTGCAATGAAATACCATTCAACAATAGAAAGGAACAACCTATTGATACACATCACAGTTTGGATGAATCTCAAATGCATTGTGTTGAGATAAGCAAGCCTATTTCAAAAGGTGGTGTACCATGTGATTCCACTTATAGGACATTCTCAAAAAAATGATGGGCTTCCCAGATGGCTCGGTGGTAAAGAATCTGCCCACCAATGCAGGAGATGCAGAAAATACACATTCGATCCCTAGGTTGGGAAGATCCCGGAGGAGATGGCAACCCATTCCAATATTCTTGCTGGGTAATCCGGCACACAAAGGATGGGCCACAGTCCATGGGGTCACAAAGAGTCAGAGACAACTAAACATGAACACACATAGCACAGATCAAAAAGATTAATCTATAGACATGAAAAATTCATGGGGCCCAAGGGTTAGGAGTATAAAGAGGTATAGCTAAAAAGTAATGGCATGATGAAGTTGGTTGAAGTAATAGAAGGAACCCTTTTCATATCCTAATAATGGCAGTTGTTACTTGAATCTGTGCAATGCCAAAATTCATAGAACTGTACATGAAAAAGAAATCAATTTGACTACATAATAATTTAAAAAGTAAAACTTAAAAAACTCTTCATGCTTTCAAGTTATAAGGACCCAGGTGAGTTTGTCAGGCTCTAGTTATAAGAGCTCATTAGATAGCATCATTCAACACATTTTCTTTCTTTCTTTTACCTCATAGTTAAAATCTAACCAAGCATCTATGTCTCCATATGTTAAAATCAATGTATTAAAAATTATTCATGTGTAGAAGGGTATATTTTCCTTGCTTTAATTGTGTTGGCTTCATTTTAAGACAAGTTTTCCCTATAAGATGGAAAATAAGACCACCAATATTTCCAGATTGACATTAGCCCCACAAACAACAAGAAGCGTTTACTTTCTCAGATTAAAAACATTTACCATTGGCAAAGTTTATGTCCCATGTCCATCCCGGGATTCGTCTCTGTCCATGTCTGCTGTTGGGCCAGGGATAGGGGCAACCTCTGTTCACTTCTAGATAAGACTGAAGTGAGTGTAGTTAACAAAGCTTACCGGACACACAAATATCTTTAATCTTAGTCCTCAGAAAGACATATAATTACTCTTTGTCTCAATTTGTCTATGAATAAAGGGGTTAATTAATAGTGCCTTTAAAAAGCAATGACAGCATCTACCCACAAGTGGCCCGGATCACCGTCTGCTACTCTATTGCTCCCAGCCAGTTTTATGAGATGTTAACTATGGGTGAGAGAGTGAGGCAACAGTGCCATAGTACCTGTGCTTCACACTTGTAAAAGCATAGGATGCTGCGACAAAAAGGGTCCATGAGAAATCGTCTTTCCCATCTTCCTGATTTCAGAAATGACTATATCTGTGAATTTCTAAAGGAAAGAAAAAAATACATAAATATGTTTATGATTTTCATGGGAAAATATTCTATTATACCCTCCTCAGGAATCTCAGAAATGTCTTCAATTTGACAAAAATCTGTCATGTTATCGCTTTCATGAAATAATATGAAAGCTCAGGACCCATTAGTATCTTATTCTTTCTTTATTAATTTTTACAGGAGCGAGTCATCTGGTCTTCAGTCTATTTAAAATGTCATTTTATATGCTATTGAAGTCATTAAGCCACAAAATCCTTTAGCAATCATTTGTTCTTCATATATTAAATTCTTGTTCAACTAAACTTTGTTTTACTTTTTAATCCTATAAGTCTTTTCTTGGTAATCCTTCAGAAATTCTGCACAGTTCCCTTTAGGACAAAGGGAATATGAACTCTATAGTTTTCTCACTGACAACAAACACCCAGAAATATCTTCAGAAGAGGAAAAGAGCACAAGGCCTAGAGTTGAGGTTATTCCAGGATTCTGAGGGAGTCCCAACACTTTCCAGACCATCTGGTCTATATTTAATTGCTAATGGATTGAACAGATTTATTCACCCATAAATATAGCCTAAAGGGGAATTAAGCTGGATTTTTGAGAAAGCCTGGCACAAAAGAGCTGTTGTCAAAGAAAGCTAAAGAGGATAGTGATAATGGCAGTACATCAAATTGCACAAAATACATATTTTCATTTGCTGATGGAAGAGAAATATAGGGCTGCTTATGTGAAGCACTTTCAAACCTATTCCTTCCTCCTTATAATTCAGCCTCACTAATTAGAATCAATTTAATTTCTCCAGTTCCTTCTAAAAAAAATGAATACCAGCCAGTAGTACATTTTTTTTTTCCTGACAAAATGATACTGTAGCTTTAATTGTGCACGGAGCTGAAAAGGTTGCCATGGAGACGAAAATCTGTGATGGGGCTGCTCCACTTCTCTGGCCTTGTTCTGAGCCTGAAGTGGAAGGTTCTATGTTAAAAGAGCAGAATTTTAATCTCTGCCAATAAAACCTGTGTTTACATTTTAATGCAATTTTGTTCTTGTTGCTATCTTTTATTTCATAAGAACAGTAAAGGTGCTCAATATGACAATAACGAGAATGGTTCAGATTATTCGGTTTGTGATTGCTGCGGTTAACCACCAAAAGAAGTCCCTACAGCCTCTGACGTTCTGTACAGGCGCCTGCCATAGTTTGGAAACGTTTGCCACCTAGTGGCGGAGGTTGAGAAATGCCTAATGATGCGATACACATTTCATGTTTTCCAAATTAGGAAGCAGAAAGAAAAGAGAATTGTCTCCAAAAATAGATTCGTCAAAGGAATTAATAGATTTGTGATCGCTATTTATACTTCATGCATCTTTTTATACTCTTGTCTAGAATTCCTTTAAGTTTCAGCTCAAATTTTAATTACTCAGTGTGGAGCCTCTGCAATTTGTTCCTCTTTGACTGAGCAGGCACGCACAAGATTGCACCGCCACAGTCCTGGCAACATCATATTTAGCCGTTCGTGCTTGCCTGTGTGTCCATGTTTTTCCAGATTCAGTAGTTCCTTGAGAGAAAAATGCTTTAACATTTTGATTTCTCTGTACCCTGGGCTTCCCTGGTAGCTCAGAAAAGATGCTTGGTACCATTTCAATTTCTTTAAATTTACTGAGGTTTGATCTGTGACCCAGGTGTGGTCTATCCCGGAGAATGTTCCATGTGCACTTGATAAGAAGGTGTATTTCTGCATTTCGATGGAATGTCCTGAGATAATCAATGAGATCCATCAATGATACATGTCAAATATGTTCTATGTTAAAAGAGCAGAATTTTAATCTCTGCCAATAAAACCTGTGTTTACATTTTAATGCAATTTTGTTCTTGTTGCTATCTTTTATTTCATAAGAACAGTAAAGGTGCTCAATATGACAATAACGAGAATGGTTCAGATTATTCGGTTTGTGATTGCTGCGGTTAACCACCAAAAGAAGTCCCTACAGCCTCTGACGTTCTGTACAGGCGCCTGCCATAGTTTGGAAACGTTTGCCACCTAGTGGCGGAGGTTGAGAAATGCCTAATGATGCGATACACATTTCATGTTTTCCAAATTAGGAAGCAGAAAGAAAAGAGAATTGTCTCCAAAAATAGATTCGTCAAAGGAATTAATAGATTTGTGATCGCTATTTATACTTCATGCATCTTTTTATACTCTTGTCTAGAATTCCTTTAAGTTTCAGCTCAAATTTTAATTACTCAGTGTGGAGCCTCTGCAATTTGTTCCTCTTTGACTGAGCAGGCACGCACAAGACTGCACCGCCACAGTCCTGGCAACATCATATTTAGCCGTTCGTGCTTGCCTGTGTGTCCATGTTTTTCCAGATTCAGTAGTTCCTTGAGAGAAAAATGCTTTAACATTTTGATTTCTCTGTACCCTGGGCTTCCCTGGTAGCTCAGAAAAGATGCTTGGTACCATTTCAATTTCTTTAAATTTACTGAGGTTTGATCTGTGACCCAGGTGTGGTCTATCCCGGAGAATGTTCCATGTGCACTTGATAAGAAGGTGTATTTCTGCATTTCGATGGAATGTCCTGAGATAATCAATGAGATCCATCAATGATACATGTCAAATATATCATTTAAGACTTGTGTTTCCTTATTAATTTTCTGTTTTCATGATCTGTCCATTGGTGTAAGTGGGATGTTAAAGTCTCCTGCTACTATTGTGTTGCTGTCAATTTCTTCTTTTATGTCTGTTAGTATTTGTCTTATGATTGAGGTGCCCCTATGTTGGGTGCATAAAAGTGAAAATGAAAGTCATTCAGTGGTGTCCTACTCTTTGCAACCCCATAGACTATAGAGAACCTCCCTGGAATTCTCCAGGCCAGAATCCTGGAGTGGGTAGCCTTTCCCTTCTCCAGGGGATCTTCCCAACCCAGGGATTGAACCCAGGTCTCCTGCATTGCAAGCAGATTCTTTACCAGCTGAACATGATATTTACAATTGTTGGGTCTTTCTCTTGGATTGATCCCTTGATCATTAGGTAGTTTCCTTCCTTATCTCTTGTAATATTCTTTATTTTAAGGTCTACTTTGTCCTGGTAGCTCAACTGTAAGGAAAATGCTTGCTAATGCAGGAGACACTGGATCCCATCCTTAGGTTGGGAAGATCTCCTGGAGAAGGAAATGGCAACCCACTCCAGTATTCTTGCCTGAAGAATTCCACGGACAGAGAAACCTGGCAGGCTACAGCTCATGGGGGCACAAAGAATCAGACAGGACTTTATCACTAAACAACATCAACAGCATGGTAATAGTAAGGATATAGCATGTTCCCGGTAAATTTTCTAAACTAAGTGCCTTCTACCCTCAGCCTCTTCTTGAATTGTACTCCTCCTTAATTTCCTTATTCCACTGATGTTTTTGTTAGCTTTGCCTCAGCATATGCTGTGTCTTGCTACAAGACCTTTGCACACTTGTTTGCTTTGCCTGGAGTAAAATTCTTCCCTCCTCTTTTTACCTGGTTGACACCTATCCATCATTCAGCTATCAATTCACAAATCTCCCTTAGAAGAAACTTATTCTAGCCCCTGACCTGCTGATTCTCTTTATGAAACACTCTCATTACCCAACACTCTTTGTGCTCTTCACATTTGTGGTTTTATATTATTTGGGCAACAATTTAATTCACGTCTTCCCAGTGTATATGAAAGGTCTTTGAAAGCTGTAACCACACCTGCTTTGGTTCACTGTAGTGTCTCTAGGGCTGAAGAAAACAAGTTTAATTATTAATTATAATTAATATTTGCTCATAATTACATGCTTATGTTTCTTTATTCTTAGTGAGATATAATTGACATACAAAATTGTATAAGATTTGGTCTTCCCTATAGCTAAAACAGTAAAGAATCTGCCTGCAACACAAGAGACCAGGGTTCAATCCCTGGGTCGGGAAGATCCTCTGGAGAGGGGAAAGGCTATCCACTCCAGTATTCTTGCCTGGAGAATCCTGTGGACAGAGGAGCCTGGTGGGCTATAGTCCATGGGATGGCAAAGAGTCAGACACAACTGGGCGACTAACACTACTGCTACTATTGTATATGGTTAAGGTTTACAACATATAGATCTGATACATTTATATATTGCAATATGATTACCACCCTGGCATTAGCTAACAACTCTATCACAGAATTATCATTCCTTTTTTGTGGTGGGAATAGTACATAGTCTCTTAGCAACTTTGAAATTTTTAAAACTATTGTTCTTATCATGAGTATGCTGTACATTAGATCTACAGGACTTATTTACTTACTAGTTGCCCACTTGTACCCTTAAAAATTCTCTCTCTAATCCCTGCCCCCTCTTCCCCTGGTAAGCATCATTCTATTCTGTTTTTATAGATTTGGCTTCTTTAGATTACACATCTAAGTGATACCATAGAGTGTTTGTTTTTCTCTGTCTGACTTATTTAGCATAATCCCATCCAGATTCATCCCCAGATCACATTTTTAAATGGTCCATAAAAATAATTCTGAGCTGTTGTCAGTTATAGAATTTTTAACCTTGTTGAATTTTTAATCTAAATTTTTAATCTTTACTTCCTTTAGTCAGTAAGCCTACAAACAACCATAAGCCTGTGTGTGTTCTATAGCCAAAAGAACATAGGTCTGGTTTCAAATAGCTTGGCTATTTCCAAGTTATGAGATTTTGATGTAGCCTCTAAGAATTTGTTTATTCATCTGTAAAATGGGATTTAAAAAAAAAACTGTTTTGCAGAACAGTTACAGAGATTAGCATACTCTTATTTTTAAATCATTTTTGTTAATCTTTGCTAACCAAGGTAAGTACCTACTATATCTTAGGGAAGCAAAGATAAATATAACACTGTCCTAGGACCCAAATAATCTTATGACAGAGTTCAATTCATAAACCAGTGATTATGAAGAGGGCTGATCGCGCATGGTAAATGCAACGGGAGGGAACAGTGAGAGGAGCAGGGTAAGTCAGGAGCATACACGTTGCTGGCAGTGAGGCCCCTGGCTCTGGGCTGGAATTGCCAATCGTCTCTGACTATAAAGGCATCTGAGTCAGTAGATGCTCTCGCCCGCTGGTTGAGCCACTGGCTGAGTGACTTGTCTAACCTGTGTGCCTCAGTTTTGTCCTCCCTTATAACAGTAGCAGCAAGAACTTCCAAAGTACTTACTATCTGCCAGGTGTTCTTCTAAATGCTTTACACATTTTAAACTTCCTTAATGCTTATAAACAATCTCATTTTATAGAAAAGGAACAGAGGATGAAGTTAAGTGACAAATATCTTGCTCAAAGTCACAGAAATAATAAAAATAGCAGAGCTGAGAGTTAGAGCTGGATTCTGAGTTCCATGCTTACAGCAACCCTTTAAAGTACAATTAATAATAATACTACATCTTCAGCACTTTACATATTGTCCACCACATAGGAAGTACTTGATAAATTTTAACTTTTATTACTGTTAGATAATTCTAGTTAGTGGAAATATTCACTTAATTCAAAGTGATTTTTTAAATTTTGTAAATTTTTAGGGACATATTTAAAAAC
>SJYC01105843.1:0-16609 GCA_006408675.1 Madoqua kirkii | reverse complement strand
CCAGTTTTATTGACTTTATCTGATGAATTTCATTAATGTTAGTAAGATTTATCAGCAAAAATTTTAATAATGCTGTTTTAAAATATGAATAAACAATACAAATTCAACAATAATTGTTATATCCACTTTGATTGGAACCAACTAGACCTCAGGTGTTTAATAAACATTATTTTTGTTTAGTCTTTAGATAAATTCCCTAAGGTAGTTGTCAACTTTACCTTACAAATAAGAAAACTAGACATACAGAAGTTAAGTAACTAGCTAAAGTCTCACAATTAGTGAGTCAACCCCAAGAATAATTTCAAACCCTGTGCTTTTGCCACAAGTTGTCTATTCTGTGAACAGAATGCTTATTTTCTACCACTGCCAACTATTTTAGTGTTAATTTTAGGTTATGTAGCATCTGCTTACAGTCTCTTCCCTACTTAGATCAGTCACGAGAGAGTAGGGTTTGCTGTGCTAACAATTTTAACTCTGAAATGTCCATGACTTAACATAACCAAGGTTTATTTTTCAATCACCCACATGCACTGTTGGGTTGGTGGCATGAGCTCTGCTCCACGTGTCACTAAAAGTCTTGGTGTAATGGAGACTCTGCTACATGTAACCTCACACACGCCAGATAAAATGGAGAGGAGGTGGGGCACAGCACTCAGACTTCCCAGTGCCTTCACTTGGAATGACATAGGTCACTTCCACTCACATTTCATTGCCTAGGCCTAGTCCTAGGGCCCCACTGAACTGCAAGATTTGGGGGAAATCCAGCTTTTCTGATACAGGGAAAACAAGAAAAACTGTTTATTGTTGCATGCAAGTAATGTCTACTGTAACCTGCTCTGATTAGCATTAAGGATTCTTTTGGATATTCATAAATATAATGAAAAAAATTCCTTCCAAATAAAGGAAAAGCATACAGATAATATGGCAAATGACAGAATATGAAAGGAGCAGTAAGGCAATAAGCACAAAAACCAACAAATAAGCAAAACGAATGCAACAGATGAAGGCAATAATACAAACATAACTGTGTAAAAATATTGATTATAAAGTAGCATCAAACCAGGATTAAATATTTTAAAAATGATATCAGTTAATTAAAGAAAAATAAAGCTACAAGCCATGCTGTGTGAATGAGTCACACTTAAATCTAGTTAAAGTATGAGTAATTCTGTGTGAGTCAGATATAGACAAAAAAGATAGAGGGAGATAAAATCAAAGATGTACACAGAGCAGCATGTATTATCTTAGATTCACCACAAAATATGAAAAAATTAAAATCAGTTAAACATTGAACACAAGTAACTAGGAAAGACTATCAATATATATGTGAGGGAAACAGAGGAATGATTTGGTAAGATATTAATGAATTTTGGAGTAAGGGGGAAAGTGGAATCAATCACGAATTCCCCAGATGTAGTTATTGGAAATAGCAGCAGTAGCAACTGCAAGCATGAGAATGAATTTGATGATCCAATTAACGAAAAAGCAAATCCCATACATACTCCCAGTTCATAAGAAGAAAATTGTCATGAAACATTTCAGGAAAATTAAAGAGAATTAAGAAATCATACATCTCCCATACTTCTCTCAGCTAAGGAATAATATCTGAAGTCCAGGATGAAGTTAACAGATGAAGGCAATAATACAAACATAACTGTGTAAAAATATTGATTATAAAGTAGCATCAAACCAGGATTAAATATTTTAAAAATGATATCAGTTCAATTAAAGAAAAATAAAGCTACAAGCCATGCTGTGTGAATGAGTCACACTTAAATCTAGTTAAAGTATGAGTAATTCTGTATGAGTCAGATATAGACAAAAAGATAGAGGGAGATAAAATCAAAGATGTACACAGAGCAGCATGTATTATCTTAGATTCACCACAAAATATGAAAAAATTAAAATCAGTTAAACATTGAACACAAGTAACTAGGAAAGACTATCAATATATATGTGAGGGAAACAGAGGAATGATTTGGTAAGATATTAATGAATTTTGGAGTAAGGGGGAAAGTGGAATCAATCACGAATTCCCCAGATGTAGTTATTGGAAATAGCAGCAGTAGCAACTGCAAGCATGAGAATGAATTTGATGATCCAATTAACGAAAAAGCAAATCCCATACATACTCCCAGTTCATAAGAAGAAAATTGTCATGAAACATTTCAGGAAAATTAAAGAGAATTAAGAAATCATACATCTCCCATACTTCTCTCAGCTAAGGAATAATATCTGAAGTCCAGGATGAAGTGGCATTGTTGGTAAGATTCAAGTTATGTAATATGACCCAAGAAGAGAACATGTTGTTGTTGTTGTTGTTATTTAGTTACTAAGTTGTGTTGGACTCCTTGCAACCCCATGGACTGTAGCCTGCCAGGCTCCTCTGTCCATGGGATTTCCCAGGCAAGAATCCTGGAGTGAGCTGCTTTCTTTCTCCAGGAGATTTTCCTGACCTAATGATTGAACCCACATCTCCTGCATTGGCAGGTGGATTCTTTACCACTTAGCCACCAGGGAAGTCCAAGAAGAGAACAGAGCTAGTGTCTAATAATTGTAAAGGAAATTGAGAAAGTTTTCAAGAGATATCCTTGCTACTGCTGCTGCTGCTGCTGCCAAGTCACTTCAGTCGTGTTTGACTCTGTGCGACCCCACAGACGGCAGCCCATTGGGCTCCGCCATTCCTGGGATTCTCCAGGCAAAAACACTGGAGTGGGTTGCCATTTCCTTCTCCAATGCATGAAAGTGAAAAGTGAAAGTGAAGTCTCTCAGTCGTGTCTGACTCAGCGACCCCATGGACTGCAGCCAGGCAAGAGTACTGGAGTGGGATGCCATTGCCTTCTCTGAAGAGATATCCTTAATATATGAAATCTAGATAATTTCAGCATGAAATCTTCCAAAACGCCAATAGAAATAGAGACATCCTCTTATTTAAACTGTGCTTGATCTCAGAAAAGAAGGAGATTTTTCTTTTTTTTTTCACAATTTCTAGAAATATATTTATAACTAAGTAAATACCATAGCTAAAATCTAAAAGAGAATCCAAATACCATAGAATTTGTTGTTAATGTGATAACATGTGACTTTTTAATTAGAACTGACAAATGTTTTTTCTCTGAATCAGGATTTGCTGAACCAATTGGTAAGTTTTCCTTTTCCTCAACTGTTATGTCTTTTAATTTAAATACTAGCCTGAAAGTTATCCCCATAGTTTTTTACTGATACAATTAACATACAACATTCTATTGGTTTCAATTGTATAGCATAATGATTCAATATTCATAGATATCATGAAATGAACACAATAAGTCTAGTTAACATCCATCACCATACATAGTTACATTTGTTTCTTGTGTTGAAAGGGTTTTAAGATCTACTCTCCTAGAAACTTTCAAATATACAGCATATTATTATTAACTGTAGTCACTGTGCTGGACATAACTATATAAAAGATGCACAAAGGAATAAGATCCTCTTTAATGAAGACTCTCAAGCATAAACTTCCTAGTTGGCAGGAATTTTATAGACCCACTGCAGGTGGGTAAATAGACTATGGTCCACTTCATCTAAAAGCTGAAGATTAAGCAAAAAGACAGATGTACTCCTGTGTTCAGAGAGCAGTATCTACAGTAGCCAAAACATGGAAGCTATACCTAAGTGCTCATCAACAGATGAGTGAATAAAGAAGATGTAGCACATATGTACAATGGAATATTATTCAGTTATTTTAAAAAGGGTGAAATTCTGCATCTGCAACCACGTGGATGGACATAGAGAGTATTATGTTTAGTGAAATAAGTCAGACAGAAGACAAATATCCTAAGTTATCACTCATATGTAGAATCTAAAAAATAAAGAAAATGAATGACTATAGCAACACTGAAAAAGACTCACAGATACAGAGAGTGGTAACCACTCACACACCCATGGTTATCAGCAGGGAGAAGAAACAGGGAAGAGGTTAGATAGAGGTATGAGATTAAGAGACACAAACTATTATGTATAAAATATATCAGCTATATATAAAGAAGGAAATCTTTCAGATTATTTTGTGCATTGAGAATTACACTCACATTGGAATCTGACAAAGATAGCATAGAGTTTAAAAAATTGCCTATGGATATCAATGTAGAAATATGACGAAACTCTCCAAATTGTTAATATCATATAATGGTATATTTAAAATTTTTGCTTCTGATAAGAAAAAAAAAAGAATTATCCTTAGAATGAAGGAATAGTATGAAATCAGAAATCTGTTGATATTATTGGTTGTATTGTTTCAAGGGAAATCATGATCATATCAATAGATACTAAAATTATTTGCTAAAACTCAATACCTTTTCTTTTTAAAAGCCATGAACAAAGTAGAACTAGAATACTTTCTTATATACTTCAACTACCTTATATTTTTATGGATGTGAGAGTTGGACTGTAAAGAAAGCTGAGCATCGAAGAATTTATGCTTTTGAACTGTGGTGTTGGAGAAGACTCTTGAGAGTCCCTTGGACTGCAAGGAGACTGAACCAGTCCATCCTAAAGGAAATCAGTCCTGAGTATTCATTGGAAGGACTAATGCTAAAGCTGAAACTCCAATATTTTGGCCATGGGATGTGAAGATCTGACTCACTGGAAAAGACTCTGAAGCTAGGAAAGATTGAAGGCATGAGGAGAAGCAGATGACAGAGAATGAGAAGGTTGGATGGCATCACCGACTCAATGGACATGAGTTTGAGTAAACTCTGGAAGTTGGTGAAGTGCTGCAGTCCATGGGGTCGCAAAGAGTCAGACACAACTAAGCAACTGAACCGAACTGAACATTATATTTTATAGCTTCCCTGGTGGTGGCTTAGACTGTAAAGAATCTGCCTGCAATTCAGGACACCTGGGTTTGATCCCTGGATCAGAAAGATCCCCTGGAGAAGGCAATAGCAATCCACTCTGGTATTCTTGCCTGGAGAACCCCATGGATAGAGAGGAGCCTGGAGGGCTATATCCCATAGGGTCACAAAGAGTTGGACACGACTGAGCAACTAACATTTACACATTTTTTTTTAAAGACCCTTTATATGAGTATCATTATAATTTGTAATATGCATCTCACAGTTCACAAAATGCTTCATGGTAAACTACAAAAGTAGTCTCTTAGTTTTATGCTTTATACAAAGCATCATTTTATTATAAACTATGTGATGCTTTATACTCAGAAATTAAAAATAGAAAGATGCTTATTGCCATCTGTCTTATCTAATATTGTCATAAAATGTGGAAGAAGTTTGAGAAGGAAACAAAGTATGTGTGGAATGGGAAAAAGATAAAAATAAATGGACATCTGTAAATGCTATCATTGCTAGAAATGTCAAAAATTAACTAAGAAACCAATGTTTTTGAATGCTCAGTAAGGTAAGTTGCCAAATACTCCAAATAAGCTAAATAAATTTCACACTTATCTAAAAGTGTCCTAATAATAACCAGCAAGAAAGAAATTGAAGGAAAAAAGATATCATCTATAATAACGAAAAGATACATTTCCAAGGAGAAAAACTTTACAATCTACAAGTTTTTTTTAAGAGATATAAAAGAAGATTTGAATAAAAACAGGTATCTTTTATTCTTCATTTGGGCTTCTTAAATTTGAAAGATGTTGACTCCACTAAATTAATGTAAACATTCAAAGCAATCCCACCAAGATGCTTGAAACTACAAAATGATTCTAAAGTTCATCTGGAAAAACAATCATGAGGAAATTTTAAAACATTATAGTAACATGCTACGTTGTAAAAGGCGATGTGATAGTGGCCCAAAATGGGATAAGCAATAGAAAGGACCAGAAGTAAAAGATAATTTTATTATAAAGCATGTGATAAAATAGCATTTCAAATAAATACAGATAGATTATTCAATAAAGAGCCTTGAGATAACTCATTAGCCTAATAGAAAATAAAAGTCTCTAATAGCATATACCCAAAGCCTATTGACTTGGCTTCCTGAGTTTCTTTCCAATTCTTCTTTTTCTCCCTTATTTACTGCCAGTATGCAAGTAAAGCCACCATCCCCTCTCTCCTGAACTGCTATGGTCATCTTTGGACAATTCTCTCCAGTTCCACTTTATATTTAAATAAACATCAAAATGAACTAAGAGTTTAAAAAGGTGAACATTCAGATTAAGAAATTTATATTAGTAGGAATTTTAAGGAAAGTTTTCTGAGATGTATTATTCATTGCTTAATTTTTTTATTAATATAAGGGCAACATTTTAATAATATCTCACCTATCACATGATTTCAGACCTAGAATGAAAAATTGGAATGTAATATAGAAAGACTTCTTTGTTAAAATACACCTCTTTATTATTCTCTGATTTCACAATCAGAAATAGCTTCATTGTGAATAATATATAATAGTAGATGATACAGACTTACTGATCTTGTTTTGAAGTAACTTTTATGATATTCTGGGAAGTAGGGAGGTTTTGGTAATAATGACCTTTTATAGAGGTTTTCATTAAAATGTTTAATATTTCCTAGGAAAGGAATTAGATTTTAAAATTCACAAAGTGTAGCCCTCTGACCAGCTGTATCATCACTTCCTGGGGGCTTATATCCCAGACTTATGGGTTTATATCCCATCATTTCCAAGGGGCAGAATCCCAAGCAACACTCTAGATCTACTGAATCAGAGTTTGAATTTTGGCAAAATTTTAATGACATTCTTGAGAATATTAATATTTAAGAAGTAAATGCTAATGTAGCCTAAAATTAATGTAAGGCTATTTTGGGGGGTAATCTCAGTTCAATCTGTGATTTGAAATTTATTTTCCACAGCACATAAAGTCAAAGGGGACACTCAACTCAGCCATCCTTCTATGTCTTTTCTTCTCTGCTCCTCCTTCAAATGTAGAAACTAATATTTATCATTAAAAAGAGTTGAATTGGCAGAGAAAATTTCCCTTCTTTTTCTATCAAATCAAGATTTATCAAGCATCAGCTGTAATCACCCAAAATACAAATGACTATTCTCATGAGAAGCAGCATATTTTCCTTCTTTCTAGAATAAACTATGTTTTGCTTCTAATCATTTCAAGCTATTTCATTGCTGACTCTGGACTGTTTTTCTACTGCTAAGAGCACTATTTTTTTTTTAAGTTTACAATGAAACACATTGTGCAATATTGCAACACTTTGTTTCAGCATATTTCTGTGTTACTCCCTATTATATCTATAATTTCTATTAACAACTATAATTTCTGTTAACAAATGACCTTGAAAGTAGTACAAATTAGAATTATATGTTCCAAATTCTGAGAATATGTTTCCAAACATGTCTATTATATATATATATAGTTTTATTTCTCTCCCAGAGGAGACATTTTTTTCATCTCATTTTATCCCTTCAGTCAAAGTAAGCTTGGACAATAATTATGGGTATGATTTTGAAGGATAAGCATTTTCTAATCTTTCTACTGTTGTCACAGCAGAAAATTGCTTATCAGTAACTGAAATTAAAAGACGCTTACTCCTTGGAAGGAAAGTTATGACCAACCTAGACACCATATTCAAAAGCAGAGATATTACTTTTCCAACAAAGGTCCGTCTAGTCAAGGCTATGGTTTTTTTCCAATAGTCATGTATGGATGTGAGAGTTGGACCGTGAAGAAAGCTGAGCGCCGAAGAATTGATATTTTTGAACTGTGGTGTTGGAGAAGACTCTTGAGAGTTCCTTAGACTGCAAGGAGATTCAACCAGTCCATTCTGAAAGAGGTCAGCCCTGGGTGTTCACTGCAAAGATTGATGCTGAAGCTGAAACTCCAGTACTTTGGCCATCTCATCCGAAGAGTTGACTCATTGGAAAAGACCCTGATGCTGGGTGGGGGGTTGAGGGCAGGAGGAGAAGGGGACGACAGAGGATGAGATGGCTGGATGGCATCACGGCTCGATGGACATGAGTCTGAGTGAACTCTAGGAGATGGTGATGGACAGGGAGGCCTGGCATGCTGCAATTCATAGGGTCGCATAGAGTCGAACACAACTGAGCGACTGAACTGAACTGAACATGTATTTCATTTAAAAGCAAATGATCTACTCAATAGAATAAATCCTGGCCATATGTTGAGCGCCTGAAAAAAATGTCATAAGCAAAAATGTATCGTGAAAGTAAAATGTTTAGAAAATTGTCCAAGTTGTAGTTATTTTAGGGATTCGGTAAAAAGTAAACATAGGATGCGTATATGTTGTTCTAGACCTCAAAGTACACAATGGTTTTTACTTCTGAAAATAAAAATCTCTTTTCAATTACCAGAGAGTTTTCTCAGTGTGTTTTCTTAGACTATGAAAGAGGGAAGAATATATTTGTGTTCCAAAGAGAAACTTTAGGTTGAATTATTCCAGGAAGAAAGACATAGGGCCGTTATGGAGTCAGGGAGGAAGGTAGTATTACAGACTCCCAGCCAGAGTGTGGGAGTCCCAGGTGAGTTCAGGGAAGGAAAAGACGTCACACGTAGGCAATCAGTGCTTTCAGGCTGCATGAAGAGCAGGACTCCCACAGTTATGCTCTGCCTGCATTTACTCATTCATTCTTTCAGCGCCTGTGTATTGAACACCTGCACAATTTCAGGTGGAGGCATTTGAAACAAAGCACAGAGCAAGATATACTCCCTTCAAGATGCAGTCACTGTAGTAAGAGAATATGAAAACAAATTAATTGGCAATCACAAAATACACAGAATATTAAATAAAGATTATTATGAGACAAAAAGTAAAGCAGAAAAGTTGCGTAGATAGTATTAGGAGGGATCTCTCTACGGTGTCTGTCACACTTCAAGTATCAGTTTGACACAGTCTCAAGAGTTTCTCTCTATTTTGCTATAGGATGCTGACAAAATGAGAGGCTTAGAGAACCTGTGTTTCAAGACTAAGTTCTTTTTCAATTTTTTTGCTCATTTATCCATCTTTGAGCTTTAAAAAATATATATGTATATACATATTTACATATGATGCTGCTGCTGCTGCTAAGTCTCTTCAGTCGTGTCCGACTCTGTGCGACCCCATGGACGGCAGCCCACCAGGCTCCCCCTTCCCTAGGATTCTCCAGGCAAGAACACTGGAGTGGGTTGCCATTTCCTTCTCCAATGCATGAAAGTGAAAAGTGAAAGTGAAGTCACTCAGTGGTGTCTGACTCTTAGCAACCCCATGGACTGCAGCCTACCAGGCTTCTTCATCCATGTGATTTTCCAGGCAAGAGTACTGGAGTGGGGTATATATACATATAAATGTATATATATATAGAGAGAGAGATGTGTGTGTGTGTGTGTGTGTATATAAATATAAATATATATATATATATGGTGACCCACTCCAGTATTTTTGCCTGAAGAATCCCAATGACAGAGGAGCCTGGCAAGCTATAGTCCATGAAGTCACAGGAGTCAGACACGACTTAGTGACTAAACCCCCACCATATATATATATATAGATTCTTGATTGTATGACGCCTGTCCTCAGAACGCTTGAAGGGCTTACTGTCTTTCTTAATGTAAGCTCCAAAACTCTTAACATGGGCTACAAGGTCACTGCCTGGTCTGGCCTGATACTCTCTGGCATCATCCCCTACTAGTCTCCTTTTCGCTCAGCTCCAGGCACCATGGCCTCTGGGCTACTCCTGAAACACACAAACTCTTATCTAAGGGCTTTTGCTGGACTGCCCCCTCTACTTTGGCATTTCATCCTCCAAATATCTAAATGCCTTGTTTGCATACTTAGTTTTGATCTGTAATAATTAATTTAAAACCTCAAATAAATATTAAGAAACCTCAATTGAAATAGAGTTGGGAGACCAGAAGGGGGAGCTCTCACACCCTACAATGATAGCAGAGCACGTTGCCAGGCATGAACTCACGCCCTGAGACTGCTACAGTTCAGCCAATGAAAAGTCACTGTATATACTTTGAACTGTTAATTCTTACAATGGACTCTTCAGTTACTATAGCTTTCCCGACTTCCGTTTCCTCTCTGTAAAATAGTTTTCTCCTTGTCATGTGGGATTTGCTCATGGTTCACCATAGCAACAGACCCCAAATTGCAATTCTTTCCTGATCCCAAATAAACCCATTGTTGCTGGAAAAATAAAAGGCAGTCTGTTTGTTTAAGGTCAACAAGTCTTTCTTCAATATGACATCTTCAGAGAAGTCTTCTTTAAACCCCCCTAACTAAAAAGAAAAGGAAGCACTTACCCTCCAATCTATTCTCTTGCTCATGGTTAGCATGTCTGACTCTGCCACCCCATGGACTATAACCAGGCCCCTCTCTCCATGGGTTTCTCCAGGCAAGAATACTGGAGTGAGTTGCCAATTTCTCTTCCAGGAGATCTTCCCTGCTTAGGGGTTGAACTTGTCTCTCCTCGTGCATTGCAGGCAGATTCTTTACCCCTGAGGCACTGGGGAAGCCCCAATCTATTACCTTACTGGATCTCAATTTTATTCATCAACAGAGGCTAAGTATTCTCATCCATAGTTGGATGGTCCAGGTAGGACCTCTGCATGTAGGTGGCACTTAGGTTGAGAAGCAATAACAAGCATAGATTCAGTCAAGTGAAAACTAGGAAGAATGCCTTCTAGGCAAATTGATATAAAAGTCTAAAACTTGAGAAGTTTGGAATTTTTAAAGCACTTATGTGGTTGCAGCAAGGAGGATGAAGGGGACCAAGTTTTTAGATGAGATTATGTGACATTGTGCTGTATAAGAATGACCAAAATAATTTTTCTCATATGTTTTTGTTCTCTTTCCATGGTTTCTGGCTCATAGCTCCTCAAATCCTTGAAATTTTCTGAGTGATTAAGAGCAACGGGAGCATCTTTTGCTAGAATATTTCGTCTATCCACAGTCCCTGAAATCTGTCTCAGAGCCATAAAGGTGAAATGGGTGTCTTGTGACTCATAACAAGCCCCTGTTTACCACAACTGGGTTTATGCTAGTTAATGAGATGAATTTTGGAAAGCACCTAAAGATAGGTGACTTCCCATGGTTGCCAGGGAAACCAGCCACAAAGATAAGAATGAAACTTGCAATCCGAACCTCTGATTTCCTGGGATAGAAGGGGAGCTGAAGGATGCATCGATTGCCAATGGCCAAAGATCTAATCAACCATGCCGATGTTATGAGGGGGTCTCCCCGATGGCTCAGTGGGTGAAGAATTCACCTGCTACTACAAGCGGCCTGGGTTCCATCCCTGGGTCAGGAAAATCCCCTGGAGGAGGAAATGGCTACCCATTCCAATATGCTTGCCTGGAAAATCCCATGGACAGAAGAACCTGGGAAGCTACAGTTCATAGGGATGCGGAGAGCTGGACACGACTGAGTGACTTAGTATGCACGTACACACATGCGTATGTAGTGAAGTCGTCATAAAAGCCCAAAGGACTGGGTTCAGGGAGCTTCTGGATTGGTGAAAACGTGGAGGTGCTGAGAAAATGGCCCTCCTGGAGAGGACATGCAAGCTCTATGCCCTTTCCCTATACTTTGCCCTGTGTATCTCTTTCATCTGAATGTTTCTGAGTTATGTCTTTTCAAATAAGCTGGTGATCTAATAGGTCAATGTTTCCTCTGTTATATAAAAGCCACTTTAGCAAATTAGCTGAATCCAAAGTGGGGGTCTTGGGAACATCTGATTTATAGCCAGTTGGTCAGAAGTGCAAGTAACAGTCAAGACTTGCAACTGGTATCCAAAGCCAGAGGCAGTCGTGTAAGTAAGACTGTGCCTTTAACCTGTGGGAGCTGATGCATCTCCAGACAGTGTCAGAATTTAGTTCCATTTAGTTAAATTCTTGGACACCCTGCTGGTGCTGTGTGAAAACACCTGCTACACACACACACACACACACACACACACACACACACACTGAAACTGGTTCCAGGAACCCAATTTAGATTAGAAAATGGGCAAGACCCAGATCAAGTACAAATTTTGGTTTGCAGTAGATATTAGGGGCTACTGTAAATCTGATGGGAGGACATCATAGAAGTTTAAGCAGGATACTAGCATTTCAAAAGGATGACATTGGTCACCACGTAGTGCCCTTTACAGAGATGACATAACTGTAGTGATTGTTACAAAGGAATACTCCCAGGTGCCCTGAAAACATCTGAGGGCTCTGATCTAGTCTGTGGCATCAGGTAAAATTTCTGTGCTCAAGTGTGATTTGAATGAAGAGAATCTGAATAAAGAGCAAGAAGAGAAGACGAGGGTAGGGGTGGAGAGAAGGTCATTGCACCCAGAGAAACACGTGCGAAGCCCCTGAACTGGTGCGCTTGCGGCTTGAGAGACCATCATGAGGTCTGCGGGGCACAAACAGCTCACTAAAGGAGAGACAGGTAGAGGTCAGTCTAACAGGGGCTTACAAACCATATTAAGAGCAATGGAAGTCAATGAAGAATTCTAAATCGGGAATGTCATGATCAGATTCTTATGTCCTAAAGATCCTTCTGGCGCTTAAGTATACAATAGGCTTGGGTGAAAAAGTCTACAAGCAATAAATGCTGGGGAGGATGTGGAGAAAAGGGAAGCCTCTTACACTGTTGCTGGGAATGCAAACTAGTATAGCCACTATGGAGAACAATGTGGAAATTTCTTTAAAAACTGGAAATAGAACTGCCATATGACCCAGTAATCCCACTGCTGGGCATACACACTGAGAAAACCAGAATTGAAAGAGACACATGTACCCTAATGTTAGTCACAGCACTGGTTATAATAGGCAGGACATGGAAGCAACCTAGATGTCCATCAGTAGATGAATGGATAAGAAAGCTGTGGCACATATACACAATGGAGTATTACTCAACCATTAAAAAGAATACATTTGAATCAGTTCTAATGAGATGGATGAAAATGGAGCCTATTATACACAGTGAAGTAAGCCAGAAAGAAAAACACCAATACAGTATACTAACACATATATATGAAATTTATAAAGATGGTGACAATAACCCTCTATGTGAGACAGCAAAAGAGACACAGATGTATAGAACAGTCTTTTGGGACTCTATGGGAGAGGGAGAGGGTGGGATGATTTGAGAGAATGGCATTGAAACATGTATATCACCATATGTGAAACAGATCTCCAGTCCAGGTTTGATGCATGAGACAGGGTGCTCAGCACTGGTGCACTGGGATGACCCAGAGGGAAGGGATGGGGAGGGGGCTGGGAGGGGGGCTCAGGATGGGGAACACATGTACACCCGTGGCTGATTCATGTCAATGTATGGCAAAACCCACTACAGTATTGTAAAGTAATTAGCCTCCAATTAAAATAAATAAATTAAAAAAGAACAATAGGCTTGGGTTAGAGAGAATAGGGCAACTGTATGGGTGTTAGAGGTTCTTAAAGGGTGTCCCAGGTGGTACTAGTGGTAAAGACCCCGCCTGCCAATGCAGCAGACATGAGAGACCTGGGTTCAATCCCTAGGTTGGACAGATCCCCTGGAGGAGGAAATGACAACTCACTCCAACATGCTTGCCTGGAGAATCCCACAGAGAGAGGAGCCTGGTGGGCTACAGTCCATAGGGTCGCAAAGAGTTGGACATGACTGAAGCCACTTAGCAGCACGCATGGCAGTTCTTATATTGCCAGGACCTATGGCCTGGTCTTACATAGATATTTCATACACACCTTAAATTAAGAATGGCTCAGAGGTTAAAGCACCTGCCTCTAATGTGGGAGACCCGGGTTCAATCCCTGGGTCAGGAAGATCCCCTGGAGAAGGAAATGGTAATCCACTCCAGTACTCTTGCCTGGAGAATCCCATGGACGGAGAAGCCTGGTAGGCTACAGTCCATGGGATTGCAAAGAGTCAGACACAACTGAGCGACTTCATTTTTCATTTAAATTAAGAAAGCCAAAGGATAGAGTGGAGTGGAATGCTGGTGGTGGGGGTGTAAAGAAGTACTTAAGATTATAGATGCAGATAGATTGTTTAAAATAATCCAGAGTTGGTGGTACATTACATGAAAGCTTGAGAAGATGGCAACAACAAGATGAATTCTAGGCCCTTGGTTTGTGCAAACAGAGGATGATGAATCCCTTCACTAAAGCAGGCTATTTAGTCATATCATGTTGGTTTCTAAAATGATATGTTATCCTGCTATTGTTTGCTGTTGTTTGTTGTTTAGTTACTAAGTTGTGTCCAGGGACTGTGACTCACCAGGCTCCTTTGTCCATGGGATTTCCCAGGCAAGAACACTGAAGTGGGTTGCCATTTCCTTCTCCCAGGGATCTTCCCAGCCCAAGGACCGGAGCCATGTCTCCTGTGTCCCCTGTATTGTATAGATTCTTTACTGCTGAGCCACCAGAAAAGCCCATATATGTTGTCCTAACTACTTGTAAATGACTTTGTAAAGTCAAATACAGCCTTGAAGACTGCAACGTATAACAGGTATTACCTTATTTTTTAGAATTTTATGTTTAAATATAGTTTTTGCATTTAAGCCAGGAACATTCTCTATAATCAAAAGCTCTTTTTAATATTGGTTGTTTTTACATACTTACATGATATTTTTAGCAAGTTAATATTATTAACTATTCTCACAAAAAATTATCATATATTCTTTCTATGAAAGTTTTCTTCCTAGCTAATAATTGTGATTGATAAAGACTAATTCTGTTTACCTCAATTCCAATCTTCTGTATTCTCACTCTGTAAGTCATTTTTATCTCTTTGAGAGCAAAGGGGAAATTTTATTCAATGAGTGGCACACAGTTCCCAGTTTCTTACATTAATCTCCAGATAAAAAACATTTTATAATGCTAAGACTTTTTTCTTCTATCTCACTTTTTCACATTATTTCCTGATAGCAAGTCTTTGTTTTGAAAGTAAATTTCACATAACAGAAGACTAAGCATTTTAGAGTGTAAAATCAGTGGCAGTTAGTATGGGCACAATGTTGTGCAAACATCACTTCTATCAAGTTCAAAACCATTTCATCACCCCAAAAGAAATCTCCATAGTCACTAAGCAGGCATTCCCTGTTTCTTCTTCCTCCCAGACCCTGGTGTCCACCAGTCTGCTTTCTATCAATAAGTGTTACTTTAATTTTTCTTATTAACATAACTTTTAAATATAAAATAGTACATTTCCTCAGAATATACTTAACATGTACTCTATGATAATTTTGCTACACCAAATTTGAAAGGCCTCCAGCATAAAATTAATATTCAGATCTAACCCACAATTTCTAACAATGCACACATTTATCTCCCAATTGTTTTAAATATTCAAATTTATTCAATAAATCTTAACTGACACCTTGTACAGGTTTAGGATTGTAAATATTAAGAGTATAATACATGACTCTTCCATTCAGGGAATAAATTTTAATAAGTTTACTTTGAATCATCAGTTTGAGTACAATTAGTACTAAGTTTAGACTCAAAATCCATTTTAATTGGCAAGCAGAGAAACTAAGGCCCAGATGCCAGGAAATATTTCCAGGTTGTTCACTGTCCCAACTAGATGCTACTTGCTAATCAGGACTGTTGGTGGCTTCTTGCCTGATTCTATACAATAGAAGAGGTTCATGAATTGAGATGTCTGGCAATCTATTATGAACATATGGAATTTAGTCTCAAATCATTAGAGGAAAATAATAAAAGGGGGAAGACTAGAGATCTCTTCAAGAAAATTAGAGATACAAAAGGAAATTTTCATGCAAAGATGGACACAGTAAAGGACAGAAATGGTATGGACCTAACAGAAGAAGATATTAAGAAGAGGTGGCAAGAATACACAGAAGAACTGCACAAAAAAGATCTTCACGGCCCAGATAATCATGATGGTGTTATCACTCATCTAGAGCCAGACATCCTGGAATGTGAAGTCAAGTGGACCTTAGGAAGCATCACTACAGACAAAGCTAGTGGAGGTGATGGAATTCCAGTTGAGGTATTTCAAATCCTAAAAGATGATGCTGTGAAAGTACTGCACTCAATATGCCAGCAAATTTGGAAAACTCAGCAGTGGCCATGGGAATAGGAAAGGTCAGTTTTCATTCCAATCCCAAAGAAAGGCAATGCCAAAGAATACTCAAACTACCACACAATTGCACTCATCTCACACACTAGCAAAGTAATTTTCAAAATTCTCCAAGTCAGGCTTCAACAGTACGTGAACCATGAACTTCCAGATATTCAAGCTGGATTTAGAAAAGGCAGAGGAACAAGAGATCAAATTGCCAACATCTGCTGGATCATCAAGGAAGCAAGAAGAGTTCCAGAAAAACATTTACTTCTGCCTTATTGACTATGCCAAAGCCTTTGACTGTGTGGATCACAATGAACTGTGGAAAATTCTGAAAGAGATGGGAATACCAGACCACTTGACCTGCCTCTTGAGAAATCTGTATGCAGGTCAGAAAGCAGCAGTTAGAACTGGACATGGAAAAACAGACTGGTTCCAAACCAGGAAAGGAGTATGTCAAGGCTATATTTAACTGCTTATGTAACTTATATGCAGAGTACATCATGAGAAATGTTGGACTGGATGAAGCACAAGCTGGAATTACGACTGCCGGGAGAAATATCAATAACCTCATATATACAGGTGACACCACCCTTATGGCAGAA
>SJYC01105842.1:0-14549 GCA_006408675.1 Madoqua kirkii | reverse complement strand
TCTTGAGTCCCTTGGACAGCAAGGAGATCCAACCAGTCTATCCTATAGGAAATCAGTCCTAAATATTCATTGGAAGGATTACTGATGCTGAAGCTGAAACTCCAATACTTTGGCCACCTGATACGAAGAGCTGACTCATTTGAAATGACCCTGATGGTGGGAAAGATTGAAGGTGGGAGGAGAATGGGACAGAGGATGAGATGGCTGGATGGCTTCACCATCAATGGACATGAGTTTGAGTAAACTCTGGGAGTTGGTGATGGACAGAGAGGCCTAGTGTGCTGCCGTCCATGGGGTCACAAAGAATTGAACATAACTGAGTGATTGAACTGAAAGGATAAAAAGATTATGCTTATCCAAATGAGACAATTTTAACCACTTGTATAAAATAATCTACATTTTAAATAAAATTGAATAAGAAAATTAAGAGGAGTGCTTTTTAAATCGTGAGGACTGGTGTGGGGAAGATCTTTTTTTTTTGGTTGTAAATAATCAGTGTCCCCAGTGGAGGGGGAGGGGAATCAGGAGGCAGAAGAAATGTATTAATAAGATACTAGGCATACCCAGTAATTTAGCAAAAGTTGAGCAACTATATTACTTAAATTTAGGAATCTACGTTTTAAATAAAATTGAATAAGAAAATTAAGAGGAGTGCTTTTTAAATCGTGAGGACTGGTGTGGGGAAGATCCTTTTTTTTTGGTTGTAAATAATCAGTGTCCCCAGTGGAGGGGGAGGGGAATCAGGAGGCAGAAGAAATGTATTAATAAGATACTAGGCATACCCAGTAATTTAGCAAAAGTTGAGCAACTATATTACTTAAATTTAGGACTTTTAGGGAGCATTAGTGGTAAAGAACTTGCCTGCCAAGGCAAGAGACACAGGAAATGTGGGTTTGATTCCTGGGTGGGGAAGATCCCCTGGAGAAGGAAATGGCAACCCACTCCAGTATTCTTGCCTGGAAAATTCCATGGACAGAAGAGCCTGGCAGGCTACAGTCCATGAGGCCACATAGCATTAGACACAACTGAAAAATTAACACTGACAGATTTATTTATAGTCTCTGAATTTCTTCTTTCTAAATTTCAAATTCCTGGGAGCAAATTGGATTTGCTTGGTTTGAGACAGGTATCTATCTGTCAAAGGAGTGATCATGTATGGTAATAGTTAGAGGGACATGAATAGACATGGGCTCTGGGAGAATTCCACTCAGTCTTTTCCATAAAGGGAAATAAATGAAGGAGAAGGCAATGGCACCCCACTCCAGTACTCTTGCCTGGAAAATACCATGGATGGAGGAGGCTGGTAGGCTGCAGTCCATTGGGTTGCAAAGAGTAGGACACGACCAAGTGACTTCACTTTCACTTTTCACTTTCACGCATTGGAGAAAGAAATGGCAACCCACTCCAGTGTTCTTGCCTGGAGAATTCCCAGGGACGGGGGAGCCTGGTGGGCTGCGGTCTATGGGGTCGCACAGAGTTGGACATGACTGAAGTGACTTAGCAGCAGCGGCAGGATACAAGAGGTCATCTATTATGATGATTTTAGTATTTTTTTTCATGTACAATTAGAAAATATATTGTTTCAAATGTTGTGACATTGGAAACATCAGACAAACCACACTTGGCAATTGAGTAACTTCAATGATCAAACAAAGAAAAGCAAAATAAAATAGCTTCAAAGCTTCATTATATAACTATCAACCTTGTTCAGAGATACAGAATTGTAATGAAATTCTTCAACAATTTCTAGCCATGCAGTTTCTATAAATATAGTTGTATATTTAAGGAATTAGAGAACAATAAGAAATAAAACTAAGGCAAGGTACAGCTATTACATTTCTGAAATTTAAAAAATATGTATGACTCCTAAAAGAAATACTGATCAGATTCTGATCTCTCTGATCTCCTGTGCAAGGGTGCTAAGTCATTTCAGTCATGTCTGACTCTTTGTGACCCCATGGTCTATAGCCCGCCAGGCTCCGTTTATGGGATTCTCCAGGCAAGAATACTGGAATGGGTTGCCATGCCCTCCTCCAGGGGATCTTCTCGACCCAGAGATCGAACCCACATCTCTTACTTCTCCTGCATTGGCAGGAGAGTTCTTTACCATTAGCTCCATCTGGGAAGCCCCTCTCAGATACTCAGATAACTGAGGCAGGAAAACCTGCAAGCTGAGAGCCCCTCTCATGTTCCTTTAACTCAGGATCTAGAGAAGAGCCTTGGCAATTTACTCTTTACCTCCTTAAATCTGCGTGGTACCTCCAGGATTGGAGAACGAGTCACTGGGTCTGCAAACCGGCTTCACCAGAGCTGTTCTGTTTGTGTTGTTTACTGGTTTCTGCTTTAGGGTTAGCTTGAAGACAGGGATATCTGCTGTTAAAAATAGTAGTCAGTAGATCATAAGGAAAAGGGAAATTTGCAGAAGTTTTCATGATGGGAAAGGAGATTGAGATAGTCCTTGAAAAACACAGGGATTTAGATAGACAGCGTAAGAGGAAATACAACTCCAGACAAAGCGAAGAGTATGGGTAAAAACGAATTAGAGTTACTGAGACAAAGAGATATAAAAAACTTTCCCACAGCATCCCGCAATTACAGTCTCCATGTCCAATTTTTAATCAGTGCTTTTCCTTTTCAAGAAAAATATCTAGATTAAGTAGAAGAAAAGTGAGTAAGGCCTATAACTGCAAAATTGGAGCTTAATTATGGTTATGCTATGCACTGGTTGATATTTGGCCAACTATTAACCCTTGCAAATATCACTGCTCTTATTTTCCAAAGAGACCTTATAATAATACCTGGTTTATAAGGATGCTGCAAAAAAAAGTTTTCAGCAAGCAGAGGAAGACAGACAATGAAAACAAAGAACAAATACATGTAAACCATGCTATCTGAGTTGGTAAAGAATCCAATTGCAATGCAGGAGGCCTGGGTTGGATCCCTAGGTAAGGAAGATCCCCTGGAGAAGGGAACAGCTATGCACTCCAGTATTCTTGCCTGGGAAATCCCATGGACAAAGGAACCTGGTGGGCTACAGTTCATGGGGTCACAAGAGTTGGACACAGCTTAGCAACTAAACCACCATCAGATAAAGGAGAGTAGAGGTGGTTTAGTTGGGCAGAGCCACGGAAGGGGGTGTGCCCTTATATATATATTAATCAGAGAGGGCCTCTAAAAAGAATGGCATTGAGCACAGACATGAATAAATGATGGACGAAACCATGCACTTTTCCAGAGTAAGAATGTTTCAGGCAAAGAAAGCAAATACAAAATCCCTGAAGTAGGAGATCACTTGTCATAAACAAAGAACAATAAGGGAAACCAGAGTAGCTGAATCAGAAAGAGCAAAAGGTTAAAAGTAGTATCTGAGAGGAAGTTGATCTGGGAATAGGGGGGCAGATAAAGGAGATCTTATAAGATGTGTAAGAAACTTGTATTATTTATCTCCACGAAAGAGAGGGAAAACCACTGAAAGTCTTTGAGGAGTGACATAAAATGACCTATGTCTATGGAGACCAGACAGCAAGGGGTCATGAGTAGAAGTGAGGAAACCCACTGGAAGGTTATTGCTACTGTTCAGGTGAAACATAGTGCTGCTCTATAAATGTTATGTGTAAACTGTAATATAAATATTTACTGTTATAATTTCCATTTCCTCCATTCCAATCCAAAAACTCATTTCAGCTCTGAATACTTCTTTCTGTTTCTTGCTTCATGCGAGAAGAGAAGGGGAAGGGAGGCCCATAAAATGTGATTGACATTAAAACTACCTTTAATGATGTAATTTTCTTACGTGATAATGATACATAGTTGTTACTGCTTGAAAATAACTGGGGTGTTAGAAGTCACAAGGAAGTATTTTGAAATTTACCTGTTTTACTTCACAAGTGCAAAGTTTTCTTTATTGTATAGAAACAAGTAAGAAACATAATTTCTCCTGGGCCAGATTTCTTTTATGCTTGTATCTGTAATGAAAAGAATCTTGCTTTGGGAGGGCTGTTATCTCAGAAAATCAGGAAAAAAATACTGGATTAAATGACATTTTATTACGTACTTTATGAAAACATGATCAGTTTAATAAAAACACAATAAAAGCAATAATTTTAAAATAGCATCTTAGTATTTGCACTATATGGTCTTAACAGGTCATTATTGTTGACACAATCATGACTATCTGGTAATAATAAACTCTTGTCCTAACTGATTAATGCATTCCAATTTCAAAGTATGACAACCTTTATGACACTTTGCCTCTTCTTCTTGTCTCTGAATATTTATTTTACTGTTCAATGTTTCGCGAAGGTGAACAATGAAAGGATTCTTTAGTTGCTTCTTTTTCTGTCCTCAATATAAATCTGATTTAATGTAAAAGCTTTGATCTGGGACTAGTTTAAATGCCACATATACCCAAACTCATGATCTTCCAAAGTCCCAGGTTTAGAGAACGCAGCAGTGAGGAATATTATTTCAGACACAGTTGGAAAAAAAAAAAACTCCTCATAGTTCTGTTGTGACAAAACAAAGTCACCTTATTTGCCCTTTATTTGAGAAGAAGTTGGTGATGATTTTAGAGTGTTATTTTCCGTACCCACTCACCACGCATTGGCGTTCCTCCTGCTACCTCATCTTACAACATTCACCACCACCACCATGCAGTTGTCTACGTTACAGGAAGCCACACTTCCAAAAAAAAATGGCCGTTTCCCAAATTTCAGTAAAATGACTCAGATACTGCCTGGTGTTCTGCTTTCGTTGCCAAAATGCTCTCACACGTCATATAATATGTATCATACATATGATGTGTCATGCCATACTCAGTCACTTCAGTTGTGTCTGACTTTCTGATCCTGTGGACTGTAGCCCACAGGTTCCTCTGTCCATGGGATTTTCCAGGCAAGAATGCTAGAGAGGGTTGCCATTTTTATCCCCCAGGGGATCTTCCTGATGCAGAGATCAAACCCACGTCTCCTGCATCTCCTGCATGGTCAAGTGGGTTCTTTACCACTGAGCTGCTGGAGAAGCTCCATACATACTATATATTGTGTTGTTGTATGTATGAGATTATACATGTATATCATATGATTGATATAAAAACTAAATGGGTTACAAATGTAAAAGTCTTTGGAAACCAGCAGAACACTTCGTGTAGATCCTTGCTTTAATGATCTACTTTTACCTTCTAAAAAAACTACCAAAACCTCCAGAAAGGAAAGGAGCAGAATTATTAGAATTTAGGAGGACAAAAATGTTCTACAAAGCCTTCTGGATTCAGTTGTATGTTCTATACACAATTTATCTTATTTCTATCTAGCATTTTTCATTTAAAGTAAGCTTTCTTAAACTGAGTGAAGTCGTTCAGTTGTGTCCAACTCCTTGTGACCACATGAACTGTAGCCCACCAGGCTCCTTCGTCCGTGGGATTCTCCAGGCAAGAATACTGGAGTGGGTTGCCATTTTCTTCTCCAGGAGATCTTCCCAACCAACGGATGGAACCCGGGTTTCCTGCACTGTAGACAGATGCTTTACCATCTGAGCCACCAGGGAACACTCTTCTTAAACAAAGGCACTTTATAAAAGAGTTATATTTATCTGTTGTAGACAGAAAAGATAGTAGTCAAGGCTCTTGATAGACTATTTTTCACATTAGCTGCAACAGAAGCTGTGACATAGCTTGATGTTTCCAGGTTATATTTTATTGTTTGATCATTACACCTTCTCCACAGCCAAGATCTCTACGGGGGTGAAGGACAGCCTTACTTCCTTGACCCCTAGATGTTGCCCTGGCCATGGTACTTGTTTTGTCCAATAGAGAGGAGTGAAAAGGTACCAATTCCAGACTTAGTCCTTAATAGACAACAACTCTCCCATTGGCCCTTCTGGGAGCTTCTGATCTTGTATGAGAAGGACATGCCCCAGGTATTTACTGCACCTCCTCTCTGGGACCCAGAATGTGGCACATAAAGCATCGCATCAGCCTATCTGCAGATATGTGAGCAAGAGAGCATGTGGTTGTTTTTCCATGTTGCTGATTTTGGTGGGTGTTTGCAAGGCTGCATTATTATGATCAGAGCTCATTGTCCTTATTACCAAGACTTACTGATAAAGCTTTCGGAGAATATGAGACCAAAATGGGCTTGCTCCTCTTCCCCAATTTAGTCTTTGAAAGAGCCCACTCATGGGAAATCTGTTTCCAGAGCAGGACCCTAGAACCAGATCATTTATCCAGTAGGAGTGGGAAAGGGACAAGAGGCAGGAAAAAAGACCTCAGGATCTCACTTTAGAATTTTAAATAGTTGAAATCCACCGAATCAGGGAAAAAAAAAAAAAGAATACGAGTTAACTCAATTTAACCCTCGTGGGAGGAATCAAGATGTTGAAGCAAGAGGTTATTAGTGTTTAAGGGCAATCTTTCTTTCTTAACTTGGAAATTAGAGATAAAACAGACCTCCCAACATGCACGCTTGCACACACACACACTCACACACACACGCTGGACTTAACTGTTAAGCCTATAGCCAAGCAGAGTGTGGCTATGTACCTGGGGAAGGGGAGACAGCTGCTTATCAGGATGTCTTGCTTCTAACAAGGTTCAGAACACACTGACCCAACATATGGCACCTGAGCACATGGAATACTTCAAGCTGAAGGAAGTTGAGAAATGACAGGTGCAGGGAGGATTTTTTATTTTTTTTACTTTCTCCTGAAGCAGGTCTTAAGATCCTTGTGTGAGAGCTGCCCTTCCTATGCCCAGAGGAAAGGAACATTCTCATCTCCAAAGATGGAGGGATTCAGAGGAGAATCTGAAGGAACAGAACTTGCTGTTTTCCTGTTTACTGACATCCTTTTTAGTCCCATCAAATTTTCCCATGACTCTCCACTCTACATCTAAGCCAACATAAAGGCACTCCGGTTTCTTTGCTTCTTTATTAAGTATTTCCTATTGCATAAAACTTATGTTACATAAATGTGTATGCTTTTCTGTTGTTAATCTGTCCTTTGTTATAGAGACCATGCCAAGCACTTAGAAAGGTAGAGAGAAAAGTTCTTCTCCCTTACACATTCATCTTCATAAAACCACCTCACCCCAAGACTCTCTCTGGATCTTTCTGGTAGGCAGCAGAGGTTTTACCCAGAAAGACTCTGGAGAAAGTCACCACTGGATATTCATTACATTGAATTCCAGGTAATGTTGTGCTCAGGCTTTCTTGGTGGCTCAGTGGTAAAAAAATATTCGCCTGTCAAGCAGGAGACATGGTTTCGATCCCTGGGTTGGGAAGATCCTATTGAGAAGGAAATAGCAACCCACTCCACTATTCTTGCCTGGGAAATCCCATGGACAGAAGAGCCTGGTAGACGACAGTTCATGGGTGTTTGAAAAGAGTCAGATGTGACTTAGTGACTAAAAACCAACAAGTGCTGTTGTATTCAAAACCAAAAGTCTCTTTATTTCTGTCCTGTTTCAAATTCAGTTCAGTTCAGTTCAGTCACTCAGTCGTGTCATACTCTTTGCGACTCCATAGACCGCAGCACACCGGGCCTCCCTGTCCATCACCAACTCCCAGAGTCCACCCAAACCCATGTCCATCGAGTTGATGATGCCATCCAGCCATCTCATCCTCTGTCATCCCCTTCTCCTCCTGCCCTCAATCTTTCCCAGCATCAGGGTCTTTTCCAATCAGTCAGTTCTTTGCATCATGTGGCCAAAGTATTGGAGTTTCAGCTTCAACATCAGTCCTTCCAGTGAACACTCAGGACTGATCTCCTTTAGAATGGACTGGTTGGATCTTCTTGCAGTCCAAGGGACTCTCAAGAGTCTTCTCCAACACCATAGTTCAAAAGCGTCAATTCTTCGATGCTCTGCTTTCTTTATAGTCCAACTCTCACATCCATACATGAACACTGGAAAAACAATAGCCTTGACTAGACAGACCTTTGTTGGCAAAATAATGTCTCTGCTTTTTAATATGGTGTCTAGGTTGTTCATAACTTTCCTTCCAAGGAGTAAGTGTCTTTTAATTTCATGGCTGCAATCACCGTCTGCAGTGATTTTTGAAGCCAGAAAAATAAAGTCTGCCACTGTTTCCCCATCTATCTCCAAATTATGACTATCCAGTTGGTCCAATGTAGCAATGAAATTAATATATTCTAATAATGACTAAAAATATCTTATAGATGCTGAAAAAATTTCTACCATAACCTTGTCAAATTATCAAATTCCCTGGGAGAAACTTTAAATCTCTGTATAAGTCCAAAGTTAGTCTAAAAATGAATCCAAGGCTGATATCAAATTCTCTTCTCTAATGAATAAAATGTTCAAAGAAATAAAAGCCTCAAATCCATCTTCAAAAATGTCTTATTCTGCTTAGGTTCAGATGGGAAAATTTTCCACATTGGTTAAAATGTTTTCCCACAGCAGGGGCATTCTAAGACAGTCCCTTAATAGAATCGGTGATTAAGTTACTAGTTAATGATATTACTCTGAAGAAGCAAACAGATTTTATAGCTGTGCTAATACATATGAATTCTTAAAATTAGGCAAGTCAGAACTTCCCTAGTGGTATAGTAGTTGAGATTTCGCCTTCCAGTGCGGGGAGTTCAGGTTTAATCCCTGGTCAGGGAACTAGGGTTCCACATGCCTCGAGGCCAAGGGGGAGAACAGAACAGAAGCAATATTGTAGCAAATTCAATAAAAGACTAAAAAATTTAAGCAAGATTCCAGCCCATGAAGGAGCTCTTGAGGACAGCATTATGACATAAGACCCATTTGGTACTCGGCATTGATCAAAAACACTAGCAGAGTCTCAGTGGGATCTGTGCAAAGCAAGTGGATGAAAAAAATAATCTTGATTTTAGCTTTATTCTATATTCAGTCAGTTCAGTTCAGTCACTCGGTCGTGTCTGACTCTATGCAACCCCGTGGACTGCAGCACATCAGGCCTCCCTGTCCATCACCACCTCCCGGAGTTTTCTCAAACTCATGTCCATTGAGTCAGTGATGCCATCCAACCACCTCATCCTCTGTCGTCCCCTTTTCTCCCTGCCTTCAATCTTTCCCAGCATCAAGGTCTTTTCCAGTGAGTCAGTTCTTTGCATCAGGTGGCCAAAGTATTGGAGTTTCAGCTTCAGCAGCAGTCCTTCCAATGAATATTCAGGACTGATTTCCTTTAGGATGGACTGGTTAGATCTCCTTGCAGTCCAAGGGATTCTCAAGGGTCTTCTTCAACACCACAGTTCAAAATAATCAATCCTTTGTTGCTCAGCTTTCTTTATAGTCCAACTCTCACATTCACACATGACTACTGGAAAAACCATAGCTTTGACTAGATGGACCTTTGTTGGGAAAGTAATGTTTCTTCTTTTCAATAAGCTGTCTAGGTTGGTCATAACTTTTCTTCCAAGGAACAAGAATCTTTTAATTTCATGTCCGCAGTCACCATCTGCAGTGATTTTGAAGCCCAAGAAAATAAAGTCTGTCACTGTTTCCATTGTTTCCTCATCTATTTGCCATGAAGTAATGGGACCAGATGCCATAATCTTAGTTTTTTGGAATGTTGAGTTTTAAGCCAACTTTTTTACTCTCCTCTTCCGCTTTCATCAAGAGGCTCTTTAGTTCTCTTCACTTTCTGCTGTAAGTATGGTGTCATCTGCATATTCTATACTAGCTTGCCAGAATCAGTGACAGGTGAACTAAAACTCATTTGGGAGAAATCTCCTAGAAAGAGGTTAATTTTGGCAATTCTTTCTCATATTTCTTATGTGTAAAATCCATGAAAAATTTTCATTTTTGCCTTTGAACACCAAGCTTCTGGATTCTCATGATGAATTGACTGTGAATTCTACCTACATTCTGGATTTCCAGTGCTTTTCCATCTGGATGTGGCTGCTGACTTTTGCCATGGACTTTTGCATTTGGTCAAATGGAAAAATCTCCTCCACAAATCTTTGAATTACAGCTTCTTTATTTTGTTGAAACTCCTATCCGTGAGGTCCAAGAAGGGTGAATACCTCTGCCATATGCCCCACTAGAACTATGTAAAAATTAGACTGGGGAAAATTCAAGCTGTGGTTAGAGCTTGCATAATTAACAATTAACAAAATTAACAGTTTGGGACCATTTGGGGACCACATGGCAGGACTCTGGAGCCTTGGGACCAGTAACATGAATCCAAGATTCAACCGTCCACAGGGTCATGGAGCAATTTTCTAATGCTGCCTGTCTAAGCCTAGCACTGGCAATTAAAACCCAAAATTCGCTAGTTCACAGGGACCTCAGCTGTTTTGTGACTAAAAGTAGCAATTATTATGCTGCTTCCCAATGTCTGAAAATTGTTGAATCCCACGTCAGTCTCCCGTATGAAGCCAGACCAAACTATCACCAAGTATCTCAGGATCAAGCTCCAGCAGCAAGAACCTAAGAGCCCTGCCTACTTTTTGGTTAAGCCTACTTGCCTGTAATCCCTCCTAGAAGAGAACCTGCTCACCTCTGGGTAAGCCTGATACAACTCCCGGTGAGCCAGCAAGGTCAAAAATCCTGCCCAGTTTAGCTGCTTAATGTCTAGGCTCAGGGCTATTGGTTCAGACTACAGCCATTAATAGCCATGGATATACCTAGAAAAATATGGTGTGATACACACCAGCGTCACATGCGTGGGTCAACACCCCATCTGGTCAGCACTTAGTTAAGCATGAGCAAAGCTGAAAGATTCCTACTTTATTTACACTGGAAGTTTAAAATTGTTTAAGGCAAATGCCAGACCTTTTTGCTCTTTCAAATTGTTGCCCATGCAGTAAAACATTGATTATTTATGAGGCCAGGTGGAGCTAATGGTAAAGAACACAACTGCCAATGTAAGAAATGTAAGAGACCCCAGTTACCTGGGTTTGATCCCTGGGTTGGGAAGATCCCCTGGAGGAGGGCTCTGCAACTCAGTATTCTTGCCTGGAGAATCCCATGGACAGAGGAGCCTGAAGGGTTACAGTCCATAGGGTCGCAGTCAGATACAGTGGAAGCGACTTGGCACATTTATGAGACCACAGTGAGTTTCCTACCAGTAACACCATCTCCATCTCCATCACCCCAGATTTCCAAGCCTTATCCATCCAGTCACGTGGTCCAACCTAGACAATGGCTGCCTGCTGGAGAGACTTAGTATTTATTTACAAGTGTACTGCATGCTTGAGAGTAAACCAGAGAAACGCTTCCTGCAGATGAGCCAGTCCCACGGAGAAAGGAAAGAGAAACAGGTGGAGCTAAACCCACCAGCCCACCACTGACAGGAGAAGGCACTAGAAGAGCCTAGAGCCCCTGAGAACACTCAGAAGGATGAGGAGACTAGAACTGGTGCTTAGAGTAAGGGTTCAAAGCTATTAATATTTTTTTCCAAACATCTTTTACTGAAAAACCACGTCCTACTGACTGGAAGTGCCCATTTCTTCAATTACTCTAGTTACTCAGAGGCCTGTAATTATGCATTCAATCACCACTTCCAAACCAGTTAAATTACAGAAGTGTTAAATATTGTGTTTTTAAATATTTAGGAGGGTTATTCTCCTCTCTTGTTCTTTCCCCCCATTGTTTTAATAGATATAAATCTGTTAATTTTCCTGGGTTAAAAAATCATTTTGTGATATTCTTGTTGAGATTGCATTATAGATTTGGCATAGAATTCTAATACAATTATCAATAACTTATTGTATTTGTTGTTTTTGTTTAGTAGCTCAGCTGTGCCCGACTCTCTTAGACCCTATGGACTGTGGTAGCCTGCCAGGTTCCTCTGTCCACAGGGCTTTCCAGGCAAGAATACTGGAGAGGGTTGCCATTTTCTCCTCCAGGGGATCTCCCCCAGCGAAGGACTGAACTTGTGTCTTCTGTACTGCAGGAGAATTCTTTACCTCTGAGCTACCATCTTTGCTTAATCTATTGTATACCTCTTATTTATTTGTACTTTTCGTTCTAGGTTTTGAGCTCCAAAAGGGTAAGGACCACTTATTTTCACGTTTGCATTTCATATGATGAGTGCTACATATCTTAAGAGATAGAAATAAAGAGCAATTTTCAAATACATCATTTTTTTTTAACCTCAGTGCCTTCTTCCTTGGGAAAAAAAATGTATCCTCACTTTCTCTGTCTGCCATATTCTGTTTATTCTTCCCTAATCACTTAGATGTAACCTCCCCTGGGAAACTTCACATATACCTTCACAGGTAGAGTCTTCTCTCTCTTTGTGGCTGTATAACCACCTATATGTCTGTTGCTCATTATATTTTACAGTGGAAGTGTTTATCTTTCTTCCTAGAAACATCAAGTTAGGCTTCTGTACAGAGGGACTGTGGAATTCTTTGTTATTTTTACCTTATACATTTCCTGATACATAACATGGTTTTCAACATGTGTTTAATAAATAAATAAATGCAAATTACATTTGCTTGAGACATGTATCACAATGGAAAGTAAATAAATTCTTTCTTATGTAATTCATTAAGTATTTCATTTTCTTAAATAAGTGTCTTCCACATTAGATAGTAAGTTTCATGGTCAGAGACCACGTAAGTCTTCCTTAACACTGTCTCCTTTGGTTCTGGCACACAATGGCTCAATTAATAAATATTTATTGAGCAAATTGATAATATTTCATATTGCAAGTTAATAATATTACTAATTTTGTGAGATTGTTGTTGTTCATTTGTTCAGGAGTGTCTGAATCTTTGCAACCCCATGGGCTGTAGCATGCCAGGCCTCCCTGTCCCTCCCATTTCCAGGAGCTTGCTCAACCTCTTGTTAATTGAGTCGGTGATGCAATCCAACCATCTTGTCCTCTGTTGTCCCCTTCTCCTCCTGCCTTCAATCTTTCCCAGGAGCAGGGTCTTTTATAATGAGCTGGCTGTTCCCATCAGGTGGCCAAATTATCTGCGTTTCAGCTTCACCATCAGTCCTTCTAATGAAGATTCAGTACTGATTTCCTTTGTGATTGACTGGTTTGTTCTCCTTGCAGTCCAAGGGACTCTCAAGAGTCTTCTTCAACACCACAGTTCAAAAGCATCAATTCTTTGGTGTTTAGCCTTTTTCATGGTCCAGTTATCACATCTATACACAACTACTGGAAAAACCATAGCTTGGACTATTTACACCTTTGTTGGCGAAATAATGTCTCTGCTTTTTAATATGTTGTCTAGGTTGGTCATAACTTTTCTTCCAAGGAATAAACGTCTTTCAATTTCGTGGCTGAAGTCACCATCTGCAGTGATTTAGAAACCCAAGAAAATAAAGTCTCTCAGTTTCCATTGTTTTCCCATCTGTTTGCCATGAATGATGGGACTGGATGCCATGATCTTAGTTTTCTGAATGTTGAGTTTTAAACCAACTTTTTCACTCTCCTCTTTCACTTTCATCAAGAGGCTCTTTAGTTCCTCTTCACTTTCTGCCACAAGGGTGGTGTCATCTGCATATCTGAGGTTATTGATATTTCTCCCAGCAATCTTGATTCCAGCTTTTGCTTCATCCAGTCTGGCATTTTGCATGATGTATTCTGTATATAAATTAAATTAGCAGGGTAACAATGTACAAGCTTGACATACTCCTTTCCCTATTTGAACCAGTCTGTTTTCTCATGTCCAGTTCTAACTTTTACTCCTTGACCTGCATACAAATTTCATGGGAGGCAGGTAAGGTGGTCTGGTATTTCCATCTTTTATAGAATTTTCCACAGTTTGTTGTGATCCACACAGTCAAAGGCTCTGGCAGAGTCAATAAAGCAGACGTAAAAGCAGACATAGATGTTTTTCTGGAACTCTCTTGCTTTTTCTATGATTCAATAGATGTTGGCAATTTGATCTCTGCTTCATCTGCCTTTTCTAAATCTTACTCGAGTACCTGTAACTTCTCAGTTGACATACTGTTGAAGCCTGGCTTGGAGAATTCTGAGCAATGCTTTGCTAACATGTGAAATGAGTGCAATTGCGTGGTAGTTTGAGCATTCTTTGGCATTGTTTTTGTTTGGAATTGGAATGAAAAGTGACTTTTTCCAGTCCTATGGCCACTGTTCAGTTTTCCAAATTTGCTGGCATATTGAGTGCAGCACTTTCACAGCATCATCTTTTAGAATTTGAAATAGCTCAACAGGAATTCCATCACTTCCACTAGTTTTGTTCGTAGTGATGCTCCCTGTGGTCCACTTGGCTTTGCACTCCGGGGTGTCTGGATCTAGGTGAGTGATCACACCATTGTGGTTATCTGGGTCATTAAGATCTTTTTTTTTGTACAGTTCTCTGTATTCCCTGATAGCTCAGTTGGTAAAGAATCTGCCTGTAGTGCAGGAGACCCTGTTCAATTACTGGGTTGAGAAGATTCTCTAAAGAAGGGATAAGGCTGCCGGCGGTATCATGATGACCTGGAACTCCCCTCCCCAAGAAGATGATGATTCTTAGGAAGTGTTGGATTTAACTGAGTATGCCAGAAGACATCACTGGTGGAATCGAGTGTTTGGCCACAGTTCTGGACCTATGGTAGAAGAATACTCGGTAGCCACCCAGATTGTAATGGGTGGAGTGAG
>SJYC01105841.1:0-17962 GCA_006408675.1 Madoqua kirkii | reverse complement strand
TGGCTCAATTAATAAATATTTATTGAGCAAATTGATAATATTTCATATTGCAAGTTAATAATATTACTAATTTTGTGAGATTGTTGTTGTTCATTTGTTCAGGAGTGTCTGAATCTTTGCAACCCCATGGGCTGTAGCATGCCAGGCCTCCCTGTCCCTCCCATTTCCAGGAGCTTGCTCAACCTCTTGTTAATTGAGTCGGTGATGCAATCCAACCATCTTGTCCTCTGTTGTCCCCTTCTCCTCCTGCCTTCAATCTTTCCCAGGAGCAGGGTCTTTTATAATGAGCTGGCTGTTCCCATCAGGTGGCCAAATTATCTGCGTTTCAGCTTCACCATCAGTCCTTCTAATGAAGATTCAGTACTGATTTCCTTTGTGATTGACTGGTTTGTTCTCCTTGCAGTCCAAGGGACTCTCAAGAGTCTTCTTCAACACCACAGTTCAAAAGCATCAGTTCTTTGGTGTTTAGCCTTTTTCATGGTCCAGTTATCACATCTATACACAACTACTGGAAAAACCATAGCTTGGACTATTTACACCTTTGTTGGCGAAATAATGTCTCTGCTTTTTAATATGTTGTCTAGGTTGGTCATAACTTTTCTTCCAAGGAATAAACGTCTTTCAATTTCGTGGCTGAAGTCACCATCTGCAGTGATTTAGAAACCCAAGAAAATAAAGTCTCTCAGTTTCCATTGTTTTCCCATCTGTTTGCCATGAATGATGGGACTGGATGCCATGATCTTAGTTTTCTGAATGTTGAGTTTTAAACCAACTTTTTCACTCTCCTCTTTCACTTTCATCAAGAGGCTCTTTAGTTCCTCTTCACTTTCTGCCACAAGGGTGGTGTCATCTGCATATCTGAGGTTATTGATATTTCTCCCAGCAATCTTGATTCCAGCTTTTGCTTCATCCAGTCTGGCATTTTGCATGATGTATTCTGTATATAAATTAAATTAGCAGGGTAACAATGTACAAGCTTGACATACTCCTTTCCCTATTTGAACCAGTCTGTTTTCTCATGTCCAGTTCTAACTTTTACTCCTTGACCTGCATACAGATTTCATGGGAGGCAGGTAAGGTGGTCTGGTATTTCCATCTTTTATAGAATTTTCCACAGTTTGTTGTGATCCACACAGTCAAAGGCTCTGGCAGAGTCAATAAAGCAGACGTAAAAGCAGACATAGATGTTTTTCTGGAACTCTCTTGCTTTTTCTATGATTCAATAGATGTTGGCAATTTGATCTCTGCTTCATCTGCCTTTTCTAAATCTTACTCGAGTACCTGTAACTTCTCAGTTGACATACTGTTGAAGCCTGGCTTGGAGAATTCTGAGCAATGCTTTGCTAACATGTGAAATGAGTGCAATTGCGTGGTAGTTTGAGCATTCTTTGGCATTGTTTTTGTTTGGAATTGGAATGAAAAGTGACTTTTTCCAGTCCTATGGCCACTGTTCAGTTTTCCAAATTTGCTGGCATATTGAGTGCAGCACTTTCACAGCATCATCTTTTAGAATTTGAAATAGCTCAACAGGAATTCCATCACTTCCACTAGTTTTGTTCGTAGTGATGCTCCCTGTGGTCCACTTGGCTTTGCACTCCGGGGTGTCTGGATCTAGGTGAGTGATCACACCATTGTGGTTATCTGGGTCATTAAGATCTTTTTTTTTGTACAGTTCTCTGTATTCCCTGATAGCTCAGTTGGTAAAGAATCTGCCTGTAGTGCAGGAGACCCTGTTCAATTACTGGGTTGAGAAGATTCTCTAAAGAAGGGATAAGGCTGCCGGCGGTATCATGATGACCTGGAACTCCCCTCCCCAAGAAGATGATGATTCTTAGGAAGTGTTGGATTTAACTGAGTATGCCAGAAGACATCACTGGTGGAATCGAGTGTTTGGCCACAGTTCTGGACCTATGGTAGAAGAATACTCGGTAGCCACCCAGATTGTAATGGGTGGAGTGAGTTGCTGGTATGAGGGATTTTTTTGTTCCAGAAAGTTGGAAAATTTGCAGCAACTGCAGTGGATGGTGGCTTTCTTCTCCCTCAGACTGCCAGTCACAGTGGCTATGTGCAGATCGACTGGAAGAGGGTTGAAAAAGATGTAAACAAAGCAAAAAGACAGATTAAGAAACAAGCAAATAAGGCAGCACCTGAAATCAATAACATAATAGAAGAAGCAACAGAATTTGTCAAACAGAACATTGTGATATCCAGTGGATTTGCGGGAGGCTTTCTGCTAGGCCTTGCATCTTAAGAATATGAATGTTCTATCACAGTGAAGTCACCTCTGAGAAGAGAAGTGGTGGTGACAAGATGGTCTCATCATCACACACTGACAGATTCTCCAGGATGGCAAGAAACAACCAGCTGGACAATACCCAACTCACTGCTTAACATTCTGCCATCTGAAATTTAGCAGACTAGTATCTGCTATAAAAAAACCTGTACGGTATGTGGATAATAGTATCCCTGAGCAAAACATGACTTTCATTATTTTTTAAGAATTTGTGTTTGTTTAAAATTTGCCTATAAAACACTACTATTGGATGTAGATATGGAGAGAAAATGAATTGTTGGATGTATTCCCCAGTAAAATATTATCCTCATTTTATTTAAATAAAATGTTTTCCATTGTGAAAAAATAAAAATAAAAAAGGGATAGGCTACCCACTCCAGTGTTCTTGGTCTTCCCTTGTACTCAGCTGGTAAAGAATTCGCCTGCAATATAAGAAACCTGGGTTCTATTCTCCGGTTGGGAAGATCCCTTGGAGAAGGGAAAGTCTATCCACTCCAGTATTCTGGCCTGGAGAATTCCATGGACAATCCATGGGGTCACAAAGTCGGATATGACAGAGCAACTTTCACTTTCACTTTTCTGTTATTATTGCCACCCCATCTTAATATCTTGTGCTTCTGTTAGGTCCATACCATTTCTGTCCTTTTTTGGGTGCATCTTTGCATGAAATATTCCCTTGGTACCTCTAATTTTGTTGAAGGGAGCTCTAGTCTTTCCCATTCTATTGTTTTCCCCTATTTCTTTCCATTGTTCACTTAGGAATGTTTTCTTATCTCTCCTTGCTATTCTTTGGAACTCTACATTCAGATGGATATCTGTCCTTTTCTCTTTTGCCTTTTGCTTCTCTTCTTTTCTCAGCTATTTGGGAGCCTTCCTCAGACAACCATTTTGACTTTTTGCATTTATTTTTCTTGGGAATGGTTTTGATCACAACCTCCTGTACTATAGCAAAAGTTCATATTGACGTTTTGCATACATAATTGCATAGAGAAATAGAAAGGATCAATGGACACTTTAAGAAAATGAATCATGCTGTCTTATGATGTTGTCAAGATTTAAACTATTTTAAAGTCATGAAAAGACTGCAAATATTGGAGATGGACTACTGTCCTTCAGTAAATGAATGTCTTTATTTTGTTCTAAGTCAAAATATGATGAGTAATCTACCCATAAAGCATTTATATAGTGCATATAAATAGGTTGTTGGCCATAGAAATAGCAGCCAACAGGTTTACCCTGTGGACAGCAATTTATTAAGATGAAAAATAGATAAATGTAACATATAAAGTGAGCCATAATCCTACTTCATTTTCATTTCAATGGTACTCCAGAAGAAATCTTATTATCATTGTATTTAAATGTTTCCCTATTGAATATTTGGGGTGTTTTTGATAGAGAAGAGTCTGCAGTGTCATCAAAGTTGCTTCAGTTGTGCCCAACTCTGTGCAACCCCAGAGATGGCAGCCTACCAGGCTCCCCCATCCCTGGGATTCTCCAGGCAAGAACACTGGAATGGGTTGCCATTTCCTTCTTCAGTGCCGAAAAGTGAAAAGTGAAAGTGATGTCACTCAGTTGTGTCCGACTCCTAGAGACTCCATGGACTGCAGCCCACCAGGCTCCTCCATCCATGGAATTTTTCCAGGCAGGAGTACTGGAGTGGGGTGCTATTGCCTTCTCCAACTTAATATTTGGTCATGTACATTATTTTTATAGGAATAACTGCAAGTGTAGATAGATTGCAAATGTAGAAAGATTGAAGGCAGGAGGAGAAGGGAATGATAGAGGATGAGATGGTGGGATGGCATCACTGACTCAATGGACATGAGTTTGAGTATACTCCAGGAGTTGGTGATGAACAGGGAGGCCTGGTGTGCTGCAGTTCCTGGGGTTGCAAAGATTTAGACACAACTGAGTGATGGAACTGAATTGAATGACTTATGAACTGGAGGCTCAGACAGTGAAGAATCTGACTGCAGTGCATCCCTGGGTCAGGACAATCCCCTGGAGAATGGAATGGCAACCCACTCCAGTGTTCTTGTCTGGAGAATCCCATGGATAGATGAACCTGGCTGGCTACAGTCCATGAGGTTGCACAGAGTTGAACAAGACTGAGCAATTTACACTTTCACTTTCACGAAGTAGGTACTGTTACTATTATTGTTCGATTATACAGTGTTCTAAAGCTAAAGTGGTCAGTGATGAGGTCTCTGTTACCAAAGTCAGCAGTGGTAGAACTGAAACTTGAAATCAGTTTTGTCTGTCCAGGGAATTTTAACCACTGTGCTCTATTCTGTAGAGCACACTGGCAGTGCAGGGAAGAGATCTGGCTGAAATGTTTTTCAGGAGACTATTACAAATGTATTTGAATTTGAATATATTTTGGCATGGCATCACTTTACAGTCCTTTGCATTTCTGCATTTCTCACAGCTCTGTATTGCCTGATTACCCAGCTTGGTGCAACTGGTCTGCCTGGCCACTGAAGACATCTGATTTTGAGAATCCTGTTTAATCACTTTAAAGACATAGAATAGAACAGTAAATGGTGGAGGCTGGGGGCAAAGATAAAAGAGTTTAGGATCAATAATACTAGCTGAAGATACAGCAAAAGTGTGCCTCTAGGCTCTAAATAACGTCTGTGTCTATGTCTATGTCTGTATCTTTCCATCAACTCCATCTGAATTGGCTTTTAGAGCAGACCTCATTTAGTTTTGACAACATATATGTAGCAATTTTTATATGCAGATATCTCAATTTGGGATTACAGAAGACGGAACTAATTTAGAGGACACGGATCTGGCCCACAGGCATTTTGTTATCTGAATTAGGAGACATCTGGTAGGAAGTAACTGAATAAAAGTACTATACTAAGAAACGTGAGCACATAATTTGAGATTCAGAGCTTTATAATAGAAAGAGCCCAGGCTTTGGTGTCAGAATGACCTGAATAAAAATCTCAGAGTTTCTATTTATAACTCTCATCTCCTGAAAATACTTTAACCATCCTATTTTACCTTTGGCCTATCTAGGATAAGAGTGGCAGGGCATTCCCCTCTTCTAGCAGAGCTTATGGAGCTCTAAAATGAATTCATTCACTTTTTTTGTACCTTAACTTTCTGTGAGTATAAAAATCATGATATTTATACAGTTCATAGGTCTTTCTTTTTCCCCACAGGTCTTTTCTTTTGAATTGTCCTTTCTGCTTTTAGAAATATGAAATGACTTTCATTTTTACTCTTGTATTTTTTTCTTCTAGAATTATCATTTGTTTTTAGCATTGTTAATTTTTTCCTAAATATCCATTCATGCTCAGTACTTACCTTTTCTGCTGAGCATGTTAACTGTAAGAAACGCCGCGGGAAGAAAAAGCCACCTCTAAGGACCGTTCATGGAAACCTTTATTGGGCGCCGCTCTCAGGCAGACTCCCGGCGGGGAGCAGGGAAGGGAAGGGAGTCTGCGAGGAATGGCGGCTGGGAAAGGGGTTTTATAGTCAGGGCTGGCGTTCACGCCAGGTCCTCCCACATAAGGTAGGAAGTGCGGGCTATAGTGGTGATTGGCACTTGATTGAGCCAGGCCATGGGGTTGGTTCCCGGAAGTTTGGTCCGCTTCTGGTTCCTGTTTGGGCGGTGGCCAACCGCAGGGACCTTCCACAACACTTTCCTGGGGCTTTTCGTCCCGACGTGCCCGAACATGCCCGACCATGCTCGACCTCTCATTAACATGTTTATAAAAGTTATTTTAAAATTTCTCTGTTAATTTTAATCTCTGGAATACATATGGGTCTGTTTCTATTGACCATCCTTTCTTTTTCAAAAAATGTTTTTTTATGTTTGTATTTTAGGCCATACCATGTGGCATGGGGTTGAACCCATTCCCCCTGCAGTGAAGAGGCTTAACCACTGGTCTACCAGGGGAATCCTTTTTCATCTTTCTTTTGAGAATAGGTCTTATTTCTCTGCTTCTTTCAGTTCAGTTCAGTTCAGTCACTCAGTCGTGTCCAACTCTTTGCAACCCCATGAATCGCAGCACACCAGACCTCCCTCTCCGTCACCAACTCTTGGAGTTCACTCAAACTCACGTCCATCATCCATCGAGTCAGTGATGCCATCCAGCCACCTCATCCTCAGTCATCCCCTCTTCCTCCTGCCCCCAATCCCTCCCAGCGTCAGTCTTTTCCAGTGAGTCAACTCTTCTCATGAGGTGGCCAAAGTACTGGAGTTTCAGCTTTAGCATCATTCCTTCCAAAGAAATCCCAGGGCTGATCTCCTTCAGAATGGACTGGTTGGATCTCCTTGCAGTCCAAGCTTCTTTACTTGATTATAATTTGTATTCTGGATATTCACCAGGGGTTTCCTTGGTGGCTCAGTCAGTAAAGAATCTGCCTGCAATGCAGGAGACATGGGTTCAATCCCTGAGTCAGGGAAAGATCCCCTGGAGAGGGGCATGGAAACCCACTCCAGTATTCTTGCCTGGAGCATCCCACAGACAGAGGAGCCTGATAGGCTACTGTCCATGAAGCTGCAAAGAGCTGGATGTGACTGAAGTGACTAAGCATGCCGCACACACGTTGGTATAAAAGAATAGTGGATATTGAAGTAAATGACATTTGTTCCCATTAAAGATCATGCTTCTTCATGTAATTTATACACAAACTGAGTCTAGAATGAGTTGAATTTTGGTTTAATGTCAAAACACCACTTGTTGCAAATAAGTTCAGTTCGCGGAGTCTCCTTCAAGCAGGACTTGGGATTTAGGCACCAGTAAAAATCTTGAGATATCTCAGTGTTTTACAATCCTGTGCTTTAAGGTCACCAGAAAGCTATAACAGCGCTCCAGCTCTACTCCCACCTTTCATCATTTCAGAGAGCTCTGTCTGTTGCCCCTTTCTGCATTTAGTCCTTCATGAGCTCCCCTGTTCCTAATATAACCCTCAGGAAATTTGTGGAATTTCTTTCAGCTCTCCTGTTATTTCCCCAGTTCTGTCCTGTGTACTGATGAAGACCCCTCAGAAAAGAGTTGGTAGATTGGTGCAGACTTGCTCTACACCTGGAGGTCTTCCAGATTCTAGTCTGACTTATCAACTTATTGTTGCAGAGAAGAAGCCAATTAGAAACTGTTTCTTTGAACTGTTTTTCATTGCTTTTGTTATTATAAGCATACATAATTGCTTACTTAAAAGGACCCTGCCCCTCTGCCTGAGGATTAAACTAAGGTGCCTTTGTTTAGAACTTCGACCACCTGTAGAAAGCAGGAAAGAAGGAATGAACACTCCCCTGCCCCAGGCTTGCTATTCTAGGAGATGTTTGCAAGACTAATGACCTTTTACTTTGCTCCCTTACCTCCCCCCCATCTCTGATCTATTAAGGAAACTGGCATCCAGACCCCCATTAGATGGTTATTTTGAGGTGCTAGGCTGCCGTCTTTTCAGTCAGCTACTTTTGGAGTAAAGTCATTTTCCTTGCCTCAACACCTCCTTTCTTGGATTCATTGGCCTGTCACGCAGTGAGCAGAGTGAGCTTGGACTCGGTAGCATTATGAGAGACTTTTAAAAGTTTAGCTGGTTTCTCCTTGCTTTGCAGCCTACTGTGTACGTTTGGCTTGCAGTGCTTCCCACCATGTTTCCAGAGGTGAACCCACCAGGAGACCTAGGAAGACATTGTAAGGCTCTCAAGTTTAGTTCCATTAATGTCTTGTGTACCTCACCTCTCCATGGGCTATAAAAACTAATTTTTGTAGTTCATCCATCCATCCTTTTACTTGTTCTATTAAAAGCAATAATCTCTTGTGATTTTTTCATATTCTGAGTGAGCCAAGCTTATCTTAACCATTCTCAGTCACTATTTTGTCGTCTCTGAAAAGGAGAACTTTGTGAAAATTTAAGATTGCAGGTGAAAATTGCTTAGCATAATGCCTGACATTGGTAGGTGCTTAATAAATATTAATGTCTTTTCTCCATTAGATTGGCTATCAAGGAATGTTAACTAAAAAAATGAAATAAACAGCTGTGCTGATTTTGCCTGAAAGCTTTTGGAAGGAGTTAGGTTTTGAAAACGCAAAGCACAGATGGGCATAAAGGAATAAAACTAAGTCTCTGTCTGCCTTGTTTATTTCTTTCAGCTAATATTTACAGAATGTTTCCTTATCAACTGTGTTTATTATGATAGGAACTGTTCTTAAAGAGACTTCTAAACCAGAGGTTTTGTGCTCACAAATTAATTTTTTTAATCCTATTAAAGTATCCACTTCATTTTACAAAAACAAGCGTGGTTATTTGCACTTAGGGGTTTGCTTAAAGGGAATGGGAGATGAACTGGAAGTTACGAAAACAGAATGGAATCTGATAAAAGGACAACTAAATTAAAGAGCAAAATAAGCACAATGCGTAACAAATTAAAGAGAAGTTAGGAAAGTTCTCCACAATCAAGGACAGAAGACAATGACTGATCGTGTTTATGTCTCAAGGAAGAAATGAATTTTTAAATGCCTTGTTATATACCAGAAAAAAGCTATAGATCATTGTTAGGATTCACACCTGGAAGAATGAATTGGCTTACTGGGGATTAGAGAAAAGATCAAAAGAGGGAAGCTGCATTGTCAGTTAATTTAACCCTGCTGGAGTCTTCTCTGGATGGTTTGCATCTGCTCAGACCAAAAAGAATCTTTTTGTTCAGACTGCTTTTCTCTCACGAGGAGAGCCAGATGAGTGGTCCCAATAGGAAGATGAAGTAAACCTTCATGTATTAAGAGATTGCTGTTGAACAGAATTAATTACACTTGGGCATGTGAATTTTCATATCTTTCAGTATATCATTTGTGGAAACAAAAGACAGGAAATTAAAACACACACACACACAATGAAACATGAATCACAGTACTGTGGGCTACATACATCCCAACACTTAACACATTGTATCTTAATTGGGAGATGTGACAGTATAGTAAAAAGTACGTCCACCTTGATATCAGTGTACCACTTCTAATACTAGTTGTTTGACATTGGCAAGTTACTGTAAAACTCACTTATTTTACTTGTAAAATGGGCATAATAATAAGAAGCGTGTCACTGTTCAGCCTTGAGAAGCTTGGAATTGGTGCCAAGCAAAAAGTTGGACACAGCTGAGCAACTGAACACACTCAGCACAGAAGTAGATAGCAGTTTTCAGGGGTTTTTGTTTGTTTGTTTTTCTGTTTAACTTGATTGAGATTCTTACCCATATCAATTCATCAATTTCTAAGCCTTTGGGGTCAAATGGCATTGCACTAATCTTTCAGGATTTGTGTGGTTTATCCCCACTGGCTCTCTGATGTACCCCTCCTTATGTTTCAGATTGGATCTGGTTAAAACATGTCAAAGACCCTGATCTCTAGAATTTAGTAGGCTAAAAGAGCCAATTTTTGTGGTCTGTGCAGCTTGATTGAGGGATATTTGAGAGGACGTTATGCTTTATTTTCCAATTTAGGGGTTTTGGTGGATTTTGAATAATCCCTGATGATAGCAGTAAATATTAGAAACCCAGAGGAAAGGATGATAAAACTGATCAATTTCCAGATGAACATATGAATGAGAACAAAAGTCTTGCTATCTAAGAAATATATATTTTTTAAAGCAAAGTTGAAGGGAAAACTCAATGAAACAATCAAAAAAGCAAATGCCCCCAAATTCCAAACCTATAGAATTTGATCTTCCATTTCAGTGAAGTCTCTGAAAATCTGCCCCCTTCCCAAAGAATCTCAGTGTCTCTAGTGAAAATTTACCAATAAATATGAAGTCCTATTCATGCCTATATGGTTTGTTCTATTCAGTCCATCTTTAAATAGCACTTAAAAAGGAAATGATAGATGCTAATTAAGAGAGAAAGAGTTCTTTAAGGAAACCAGGATTGTGAAGTAACACATGGGCTTAAACAGCCACTGTACGCATACAAGTTTCAGTTTCAGGAAGGAGAGAGTGTTCATAAGGTATGGTGTTGACAAAGAAACACTTTAAAACACTCTACTATTTGAATTTGAGTCCCTAATTCCTATGTTCCTATCCTATGCTCCTATCTTATAGGAGTCCCTAACTCCTATAAAAGGCAGTGATCAAGACCATCCTCAAGAAAAAGAAATGCAAAAAGGCAGAATGATTGTCTGAGGAGGCCTTACAAATAGTTGAGAAGAGAAGAGAAGCTAAAGGCAAGGGAGAAAAGGAAAGACATACTCATTTGAATGCAGAGTTCCAAAGAATAGCAAGGAGAGATAAGAAAGCCATCCTCAGTGATCATTGCAAAGAAATAGAGAAAAATAATAGAATGGGAAACACTAGAGATCTCTTCAAGAAATTTAGAGATACCAAAGGAATATTTCATGCAAAGATGGTCTCAATAAAGGACAGAAATTGTATGGACCTAAGAGAAGCACAAAATATTAAGATGAGGTGGCAAGAATACACAGAACTATACAAAGAAGAGCTTCATGACTCAGATAATCACAATGGTGTGATCACTCACCTAGAGCCAGATATCCTGGAATGCAAAGTCAAGTGGGCCTTAGGAAGCATCGCTATGAACAAAGCTAGTGGAGATGATGGAATTCCAGTTGAGCTCTTTCAAATCCTAAAAGATGATGCTGTGAAAGTGGTGTACCCAATATGCCAGCAAATTTGGAAAACTCAGCGGTGGCCACAGGACTGGAAAAGGTCAGTTTTCATTCCAATCCCAAAGAAAGGAAATGCCAAAGAATGTTCAAACTACCACACAATTGCATTCATCTCACATGTTAACAAAGTAATACTCAAAATTCTCCAAGACAGGCTTCAACAGTACATGAACCATGAACTTCCAGATGTTCAAGTTGGATTTAGAAAAGGCAGAGGAACCAGGGATCAAATTGCCAACATCCGTTCGATCATCAAAAAGCAAGAGAGTTCCAGGAAAATATCTACTTCTTTTTTATTGAATATGTCAAAGCCTTTTAACTATGTGGATCACAACCAACTGTGGAATATTCTTTAAGAGATGGTAATACCAGGCCACCTGCATGAGAAATCTTTATACAGGTCAAAAAGCAACAGTTAGAACTGGACATGGAAAAACAGACTGGTTCCAAATCAGGAAAAGAGTATGTCAAGGCTGTATATTGTTACCCTGCTTATTTAACTTATATGGAGAATACATCATACAAAATGCCTGGCTGGATGAAGTATAAATTGGAATTAAGATTGCCAAGAGAAATATAGATAACCTCAGATAATCAGATGATACCACCCTTATAGCAGAAAGTGAAGAACTAAAGAGCCTCTTGATGAAAGTGAAAGAGGAAAGTGAAAAAAATTGGCTTAAAACTCAGCATTCAGAAAACTAAGATCATGGCCTCCGGTCCCTTCTCTTCATGGCAAGTAGATGGGGAAACAATGGAAACTGAGAGACTTTATTTCCTTGGGCTCCAAAATCACTGCAGATGGTGACTGCAGCCATGAAATTAAAAGACCCTTGCTCCTTGAAAGAAAAGCTATGACCAATCTAAACAGCATATTAAAAGGCAGAGACATACCCATTTGAATGCAGAATTCTGAAGAACAGCAAAGAGAGACAAGAAATCCATTCTCAGAGATCATTGCAAAGAAATAGAAGAAAATTATAGAATGAGAAAGACTAGAGATCTCTGCAAGAACTTGGCCAACAAAAGTCTGTCTAGTCAAAGCTATGGTTTTCCAGTAGTCATGTGTGGTTGTGATAATTGGACCATGAAGAAGGCTGAATACCCAAGAATTAATGCTGTTGAACTGTGGTGTTGGAGAAGCCTCTTGAGAGTCCCTTGGACTGCAAGGAGATCAAACAAGTCGATCATAAAGGAAATCAATCCTGAATGTTCATTACAAGGACTGATGCTGAAGCTGAAACTCAGATAATTTGGCCACCTGATGCAAACAGCCAGCTCATTATAAAAGACTCTGCTCCTGGGAAAGATTGAAGGCAGGAGGAGAAGGGGACGACAGAGGATGAGATGGTTGGATGGTATCACCAACACAAGAGACATGAGTTTGAGAAAACTCTGGGAGTTGGTGATAAACAGGGAAGCCTGGTGTGCTGCAGTCCATGGAATCACAAAGAGTTAGACACTTCTGAGCAGCTGAACTGAACTGAACTCCTTTCAGTTTTCTGAAGAGTTAACATTTTTGTCAAAGAGAATGAGACCATTAATGATTCAGTGGCCTCCTCTGCTCTCACCAAGTCTTACATCTTACTCTCTAATAGGAAAGAAAAAAGAATCCAGGACACACACACCCAGGGGAAAAGAAAAAACACGGACCCCACGTCTAAGGTGAGCTGTCCCAGGCCGTCCTCTCCAGGACTTCTTACACAGTGCAGTTACAATTTGCATCGCCTCACCAACTGTGATTGTGAAAATAATTCCTGTAAATTGGCAGTGGATGGACGCGTAAAGAAAGGGTACTAGCTGACTAGACTGCCTTTCAAAAAGGAGCAATGCTGACCTTATTTCTATATCAACTCCAGGGAAGACCTGCATCTAGAAAGAGATTTAGGCCCTCAAGTTTAACTGATTTCTTCTTTGGAAAATATCTATAATATATAATAGAACTCCATCATCAATTCCATGTTATATCTTCAGGGTTTTTTTTGTACTCTAGAAAAGCATATAAATTTTTTCTGTCAATCAGAGTTGCCATCTTATAGCTTCAGTTCTGCAGTTTATGACCTCACCAGTGGACTTCAGCTGTCCATATTTCATCTTAAGATTCTGGGTATTTTGAAGTTATTTCAGTCTACTTACATTAACTTAGAAATCATTTATGAAATTCTCAGTTTACTTCACCAATCTTAATTGTGAGACTAAATAGTTATTGTAGGCAATTATTTAAAATTTGTTAATGACAAACTGATGTTACTTGCTGAAGTTACAATATATGATTTTAATTTATGTGGACAAAAAGGAATTTTGTAACATGTATCTTGCTGTCTCAATATAACATCTTTACAAAAATATTAAATGAGATAAGGGAAAATCTCCCAGAATGTAGAGCACAAAGACAAAATTATAAAAAATGTAAAAGGGAGTGATGAGACATGGAAAATTAAATAAGAAGGTCAAACATACACTAAAAGCATTTCTAAGATAGGAGAGATATTAGTCAATGAAATAATACAAGAGTTTTTACCAGAGACAAGGAAAAACATAAATCCTAATATTAAAAGTTTGAGCAGTGTAAGTGAAAGATTCATACTTCGGCATATACTCCTAAGTTTTCTAAAACCAGGAACAAAGAGCAGATTCTAAAAGCCTACAAGAAGGAAAAAAAAAAATGACTACAAAGAAGTGAGAAATGAATTTGTACCATGTTTTTCAGCAACAGCAATGGCTGATAAAAGGCAGTGGAATATGCTTCATTGAAAAAGTTTAATAATATTTGGGAAATGAAACTTACACAAGAGTGAGCATAAAATTATAATATTTAACTTAGATAAGCATCAGCTTCAAGGCAATGCTTTCAGCTGAGTTCCTAACGAACAATTTACTGTTACTAGGTAGTAAATGAAATAACCTAACTTACTTGAGTATGCCAGAAAAAAGGTAGCTACATAGATAATACATGGACTGTAGCTTAGCTGGAAGATTAACACTCCCTCACCAAGAACTCAGATCAAAATGGGGAAAGACCAAGAGTTGCTACATCACAAAACCTATTCTCAGTTAAGTATGAATTAGAAAATTGGGAGAAAGCACATCTTTCCACAGATTTTCTGTATGGAAATCATCAAGTTACAAAATTGTAATCATCTCAATCCAAGAGATGATTAAGAATGAGATGATTAAAAATGAGACTGATAGAGCACATAAGAAGAAGATGAACAAGAAAGACAGAACATTTCCAAATTTTGAGGATCCCAATAATCTGGGTAGAGCTTCCCTTAGAACTCTCAGGAGAATGATGGATGCTAAACAGTTCATGATTATTAATAAGATAATGTGTAATAAACTTATTAGTTTATATTCTGTATGCATTGAAGAAGCCTGGGAGAATATGTACCAAAATGCTAATAAAGAATTATCTTTAAATAGTAAAATTATTAATTATTTTTGCTTTCTTCTTTGCATGTTTTTGTAAAGAGAATTGGGACTTCCCTGGTGCCTCAGCTGGTAAAAAATCCACCTGCAATCTGGGAGACCTGGTTTCAATCCCTGGATTGGGAAGATCTCCTGGAGACGGGAAAAGCAGTCCACTCCAGTATTTTTGCCTGCAGAATTCCATGGGCTGTATAGTCTATGCGGTTGCAAAGAATCAGACACAACTGAGTGACTTTTATAAAGAGACTTGAATAATTTTATATTATAAAAAGTAAATAAATTTTTCAGTTGATAAAATAGAAGTTAGAACCATTTTAATAACGGCAAAACTATACTATGTAAATTCAGGCTGCCATGATTAGTACACTGCTTAATATATCTAGAAGAACTAAGATTTGATCAGTTTGTTCAAAAGAAAGCTGAAGTGATCAGTGACAAATTTAGTGCTTTTTTTTATCTTTACAAACTTAGGTAGCTAAGTTTATCTCACAGTTTATGTTCCTATTGAGAAAAAATGTAATAACATGTTTATAACCACAGCTCTGATATATCCAGTAAGACTTTCTGATTCACTGTAAAGCACCCACTCTATATTGCTGGACATCAGCCACACTATTTCACTTTTTTGGCTGGACTGTTGAATCCAGCAAAGCTTAAAAACATGGCTAGAATCTCCAATAGGGTCTTTCCTGAAATCTCTGGTTCACAGATTCGGAATTAAACTCTGCAAAGAAAACAAAAATCCATCTATTCATTTAGGCACAGATTACTGATTCCCCAATTTCTTCTACATGTAGATAGAGGTTTCAGCAGGGCACATCTCCCAGACTCTCATGCAGATAGGTGTGGCCTTCTTTGTTGTGTTCTGGTCAATATGGAAGTGATATGCACATGTCTTCTTGGGGAGAGGACATCCTTCTACTCCCTGCCTCTTTGTGTTTCCAGAAAGCAGACCACAGTGAAAATGAGTTGTATTGGACTATGTAGTGGATGAGGAAAATGCCTGGACAGCAGAGCAACATGATGGAAGGAGCCTGGCTCTTCAGCATTTTGCAGCTGCCTTATCTGCCCCACACCATGTATGCCTGGCCTATTATTAAGTGTGAAATTGTTTTTTTCAAATAAACTGTATTGCTTTATTTCTGTATCTAGATTAAAAAAATTATTGGAGTACATTTACTTTACAATCTAGTTATTAGTATTAGTTTCTATTATACAGCAAAGAGAGTCAACTATATGTATACATATTTCCCCTCCTTCTTGGACCTGCTTCCCATTCAGGTCAGCACAGAGCACTGAGTACTGCTGTATAGTTCCCTGTGCTACACAGTAGGTTCTTATTACTTGTCTATTTTATACATAGGATAAATAGTGTACATATGTTAATCTCAGTGTCCTAATTCATCTCACCCACTCTCCCCTTTCCCCCTTGGTATCCATACTTTTTCTGTATATCTGTTTCTTTTTCTGCTTTGTAAATAAGATCGTCTGTACCAATTTTTTTTTTTTTTCAGATTCACATATATGCATTAGTGTACAGTATTTGTTTTTCTCTTTCTGACTTACTTCACTCTTTGGGGGGAAATACATTCTTTTTATTTATTTATTTTTTAATTTTATTTTTACTTTATTCTATGCTACAATACTGTATTGGTTTTGCCATACATTGACATGAATCAGCCACAGGTGTACATGAGCTCCCAATCCCGAAGCCCTCTCCCACCTCCAACCCCATATCATCTCTCTGGCTCATCCTCATGCACCAGCCCCAAGCATCCTGTATCCTGTGATTTTAGCCCTCTATTACATCTGAAAAGTGTCTTAAAGCATTTCAAAACTGAAGTAATGAGGGAATTGTTTATCTGTGGGATGGTCGGTTTAAACATGCATTCAAGAACTCAGTCAGTAGCTTTTTATACATGCTACACCCGCACTTGCTAGAAAATTGCCATATTCACTTATTTCAAAGTAGCAGCGCTGCTGCTGCTAAGTCGCGTCAGTCGTGTCTGACTCTGTGCGACCCATAGACGGCAGCCCACCAGGCTCCCCATCCCTGGGATTCTCCAGGCAAGAACACTAGAGTGGGTTGCCATTTCCTTCTCCAATGCATGAAAGTGAAAAGTGAAAGTGAAGTTGCTCAGTCGTGTCCGACTCTTAGAGGCGCCCTGGACTGCAGCCCACCAGGCTCCGCCGTCCCTGGGGTTCTCCAGGCAAGAACACGGGAGTGGGCTGCCATTTCCTTCTCCACAGAGTAGCACAAAACTCATTATTTAATAGTCAAGATTAGAGCTTGATAAAGAGGAGATTTTTTTATATTCATATGTTGTTTTTTCTCTTTCTCACTCTCTTCAAGAAAATGCATATAAGCTACCAATTAAATTACTATGGATTGGTGAAAAGGTAATTGCATCAAATATTCCCTGAAGTTAGACATAACCCATTACAACAGTACCCAAGGGCACACAAAGTTATTGGCATTATGGATGATTTTAATATCATTTAGTGAAATTCTTCAATAGAATCTACAATTGATAATCAATGAAGTTATTTTCTTGTACAGGGTGAATTCATATTTATGCACTGCTTGAGTCACAAAGGGACAATTACTGTAAATCTATTAATACAGAATAAGGTATTAAAGCAATATATAAATGCCAATAAAATGTAGAATCATATTGTAGGGAACTCTGGCAATAACAGAATAGCATCGGTACAACTTAATCACATTAATTTTGCTTTAAAAATATCTGAATTTTTTTGCAGATATTTAATACTTCAAGAACACAATAATATAATATTACAAAAGTAACAATAATGTCCAGTCCACCCTTAATTATTCACACTGATGATGAATAGAAGATGTGTATAAGAGACAGGTCCCAGGCCGTCCTCTCCAGGACTTCTTACACAGTGCAGTTACAATTTGCATCGCCTCACCAACTGTGATTGTGAAAATAATTCCTGTAAATTGGCAGTGGATGGACGCGTAAAGAAAGGGTACTAGCTGACTAGACTGCCTTTCAAAAAGGAGCAATGCTGACCTTATTTCTATATCAACTCCAGGGAAGACCTGCATCTAGAAAGAGATTTAGGCCCTCAAGTTTAACTGATTTCTTCTTTGGAAAATATCTATAATATATAATAGAACTCCATCATCAATTCCATGTTATATCTTCAGGGTTTTTTTTGTACTCTAGAAAAGCATATAAATTTTTTCTGTCAATCAGAGTTGCCATCTTATAGCTTCAGTTCTGCAGTTTATGACCTCACCAGTGGACTTCAGCTGTCCATATTTCATCTTAAGATTCTGGGTATTTTGAAGTTATTTCAGTCTACTTACATTAACTTAGAAATCATTTATGAAATTCTCAGTTTACTTCACCAATCTTAATTGTGAGACTAAATAGTTATTGTAGGCAATTATTTAAAATTTGTTAATGACAAACTGATGTTACTTGCTGAAGTTACAATATATGATTTTAATTTATGTGGACAAAAAGGAATTTTGTAACATGTATCTTGCTGTCTCAATATAACATCTTTACAAAAATATTAAATGAGATAAGGGAAAATCTCCCAGAATGTAGAGCACAAAGACAAAATT
>SJYC01105840.1:0-23209 GCA_006408675.1 Madoqua kirkii | reverse complement strand
GCCAAATTTCTGATTGTCCTTAAATCATTTCTAATAGAATGTGTTACATGGTTTCACAGATAGAAAATACAACAGATTTACCTTCCTAATTATGTTTTTCTGATACTAATATTAATTACCATTCCATTTCTACCCACCATGAAAATTATTACAGACTTTTAATTTGTTACAGTTAAGGCATATTTAAATTCATTAGACTTTTCTATGTATATTAAATTTTTTAAATTTTTCCAGAATGAGGAAAAAACTTTCAAAATAACTTATATTTGAATAATTCTTTCAACTTTTCAGTCTCTTTTATAGCTATATAAAAGATCTTCCAAGATTGTATAGCTAATAACAGTTCTTAAGATCTTCCCTCCAAAAAATGTAACCTTTTCTTACCACAAAACTGCTATTTGGATACCAGCTAGTCCTGGTGGCTCAGACTGTAGTGTCTGTCTACAATGTTGGAGACCTGGATTCGATCCCTGGGTTGGAAAGATCCTCTGGAGAAAGAAATGGCAATACACTCCAGGACTGTTGCCTGGAAAATCCCATGGACAGAGGAGCTGGGTAGGCTACAGCCCATGGGGTGGCAGAGAGCTGGACACGACTTCACTTTCACTAGTCCCAACTATCAGTTCAGTTCAGTTCAGTCACTCAGTCGTGTCCGACTCTCTGCGACCCCATGAATTGCAGCATGCCAGGCCTCCCTGTCCATCACCAACTCCCGGAGTTCACTCAGATTCACATCCATCGAGTCTGTGATGTCATCCAGCCATCTCATCCTCGGTCATCCCCTTCTCCTCCTGCCCCCAATCCCTCCTAGCATCAGACTCTTTTCCAATGAGTCAACTTTTCTCATGAAGTGGCCAAAGTACTGGAGTTTCAGCTTTAGCATCATTCCTTTCAAAGAAATCCTGGGGCTGATCTCCTTCAGAATGGACTGATTGGATCTCCTTGCAGTTCAAGGGACTCTCAAGAGTCTTCTCCAACACCACAGGTCAAAAGCATCAATTCTTCAGCACTCAGCTTTCTTCACAGTCTAACTCTCACATCCATACATGACCACTGGAAAATTCATAGCCTTGATATATAGCTAAATAAGGATTAAATTTAAAATAATATATGAGACCCCAACCTAATACATCGTTAGCTATTACCTAGTGTATTAGCTTGCTACAGCTGTGTAGCTCATATGACAAAAGTTTACTTTCTCACACTTCTAGAGGCTAAAAGTCTAAGATCAAAGTGTTGGCAGTGAAAATTTACTCTTGGCTAGATGGTCATTACTCTCCACATCGTCAGATGTCTTTTCTGTGTCCGTGTCCTAAACTCCTTTTCTTATAAGGATACCAGCTGTACTGGATTAGGTTCTACTCTAATGATGTTGTTTTAACTTAATTAGCTTTTTAAAGCCCTATATCCAAACTCTGCTCATAACATCTGGAAAATATAATTTCCTTTCTTCCTATCACAAAGATCTCAGGTATAGTTTAATAGACAGAGGGTATGCTCCGTCTGCTTCATTGGGATCTGAGGACAATAGTCCAGTTCAGTTCAGTCGCTCAGTCATGTCCGACTCTCTGCGACCCCATGAATTGCAGCATGCCAGGCCTCCCTGTCCATCACCAACTCCCGGAGTTCACTCAGATTCATGTCCATCGAGTCAGTGATGCCATCCAGCCATTGCATCCTCTGTCATCCCCTTCTCCTTCTGCCCCTAATCCCTCCCATCATCAAAGTTTTTTGCAATGAGTCAACTCTTCACATGAGGTGGCCAAAGTACCGGAGTTTCAGCTTCAGCATCATTCCTTCCAAAGAAATCCCAGGGCTGATCTCCTTCAGAATGGACTGGTTGGATCTCCTTGCAGTTTAAGGGACTCTAAAGAGTCTTCTCCAACACCACAGTTCAAAGGCATCAATTCTTTGTCACTCAGCCTTCTTCACAGTGCAACTCTCACATCCATATATGACCACAGGAAAAACCATAGCCTTGACTAGACAGACCTTAGTAGGCAAAGTAATGTCTCTGCTTTTAAATATGCTATCTAGGTTGGTCATAACTTTTTTTCCAAGGAGTAACTGTCTTTTAATTTTATGGCTGCAGTCACCATCTGCAGTGATTTTTGAGTCCCCCCAAAATTAAGTCTGACACTGTATCCACTGTTTCCTCATCTATTTCCCAGGAAGTGATGGGACTGGATGCCATGATCTTCATTTTCTGAATGCTGAGCTTTAAGCCAACTTTTCCACCCTCCTCTTTCACTGTCATCAAGAGGCTTTTTAGTTCCTCTTCACTTTCTGCCATAAGGGTGGTGTCATCTGCATGTCTAAGGTTATTGATATTTCTCCCAGCAATCTTGATTCCAGCTTGTGTTTCTCCCAGTCCAGCGTTTCTCATGATGTACTCTGCATATAAGTTAAATAAGCAGGATGACAACATACAGCCTTGACATACTCCTTTTCCAGATCACATATCCAGAACCTGTTTGGAGTGGACAACATTGACTGTCTTCTTCATACACAGTATTTCACATGCTATGTCTTTTTATCCTCAACACAAATGTTCAGTAGGTTATTATTACTACAGTCATGAAATAGATGAAAAAAAAATGAGGACCGTCAGTGCTAAATGGCTTGTGCAGTGTTACATACTGACTGACAAAGTCATAATTCAAGCAGAGTACTGAGACCATACCACCTGCAAGGAATTAACTAACCAAATTCTCGTCTTTGTCCCTCCTTCTCTTTCATTTATTTCTTTCATTTTGGTTTTGGGTGCCCTAATGATTTTTTTAAATGCTATAAAATTAGTGCTATAAATGATGTAAAGTTAGTTCTTCATTACCTCTACCATAGTTTGGCCTCAGGGAGAGAACACAGCCCTGCCCATCAATAGAAAATTGGATTAAAGGTTTACTGAGCATGACCCCACCCATCAGAACAAAACCCAGTTCCCCCTCCACCCCACCCAGTCAGTCTCTCCCATCAAGAAGCTTCCACAAGCCTCTTATCCTTATCCATCAGAGAGAAGACAGAATGAAAATCACAACCACAGAAAACTAACCGAACTGATCACATGGACCACATTGACATTGAAGTCTCTCAACTCTTTGTGACCCCCTAGACTGTGGCCTACCAGGCTCCTCTGTCCATGGAATTTTCCAGGCAAGAGTATTGAAGTGGGTTGCCATTTCCTTCTCCAGGAGATCTTCCCAACCCAGGGATTGAACCTGGGTCTCCCACATTGTAGGCAGATACTTTACCATCTGAGCCACCAGGGAAGCCCCCACATGGACCACAGCCTTGTTTAACTCAATGAAACTGTGAGCCATGCTCTGTAGAGCCACCCAAGATGGATGGGTCATGGTGGAGAGTTTAGGCAAAACACAGTCCACTGGTGAAGGGAATGCCAAATCAGTTCAATATTCTTATCTTGAGAACCCCATGAACAGCATGAAAAGACATAAAGATAGGACACTGAAAAATGAAGTCCCCAGGTTGGTAGGTGCCCAGTATGCTGCTACAGAGCAGTGGAGAAATAACTCCAGAAAGAAGAAAGAGATGGGCCAAAAGCAAAAACAACAGTCAGCTGTGGATGTGACTGGTAATGGAAGTAAAGTCCAATGCTGTAATGAGCAATATTGCATAGGCACCTGGAATGTTATCTCCATGAATCAAGGCAAATTGGAAGGGTCAAACAGGAGAAGGCATGAGTGAACATTGACATTTTAGGAATCAGTGACCTAAAATGGATTGGAATGGGTGAGTTTAACTCAGATGACCATTATATCTACTTCTGTGGGCAAGAGTCCTTTAGAAGAAATGGAGTAGCCCTCATAGTCAACAAAAGAGTCTGAAATGCCATACTTGGATGCAGTCTCAAATATGCCAAAATAATCTCTCTACATTTCCATGGAAAACTATTCAATATCACAGTAATTCAAGTCTATGCCCTGACCAGTAATGCTGAAGAAGCTGAAGGTGAACGGTTCTGTGAAGACCTACAAGACCTTCTAGAACTAACACTCAAAAAAGTTGTCCTTTTCATTATAGGAGACTGGAATGCAAAAGTAGGAAGTCAAGAAACACCTGGAATAACAGTCAAATTTGGCCTTGGAGTACAAAATGAAACAGGTCAAAAGCTAACAGAGATTTGCCAAGAGAACACGCTGGTCATAGTAAACACCCTCTTCCAACAACACAAGACTCTACACACAGACATCACCAGATGGTCAATACCGAAATGAGACTGATTATATTCTTTGCAACCAAAGATGGAGAAGCTCTATACAGTCTGCAAAAACAAGATTGAGAGCTGACTGTGGCTCAGATCATGAATTCCTTATTGCCAAATTCAGACTTAAATTGAAGAAAGTAGGAAAACCACTAGACCATACAGGTATGAGCTAAATCAAATCCCTTATGATTATACAGTGGAAGTCACAAATAGATTCAAGGGATTAGATCTGATAGACAAAGTACCTGAAGAACTATGGATGGATGTTCAAGACATTATACAGGAGGTAGTGATCAAGATGATCCCCAAGAAAAAGAAATGGAAAAAGACAATATAGTTGTCTGAGGAGGTCTTACAAATAGCTGAGGAAAAAATAAAGAAGATAAAAGAAAAGGAGAAAAAGAAAGATAAACTTATTTGAATGCAGAGTTACAAATAATACCAAGGAGAGACAACAAAGGCTTCTTCAGTGACCAATGCAAAAAAAATAGAGGAAAATAATAGAATGGGAAAGACAAAAGATCTCTTCAAGAAAATTAGAGATACCAAGGTAATATTTCATGCAAAGATGGGCACAATAAAAGACAGAAATGGCATGGACTTAAAAGAAGCCAAACATATTAAGATGAAGTGGCAAGAATACACAGAAGAACTGTACAAAAGAGATCTTCACGACCAAGATAACCATGATGGTGTGATCACTCACCTAGATCCAGATATCCTGGAATGCAAAGTCAAGTGGGCCATAGAAAGTATCACTACAAACAAAGCTAGTGGCGGTGATGGCATTCCAGTTGAGCTCTTTCAAATCCTAAAAGATGATGCTGTGAAAGTGGTGCACTCAATATGCCAGCAAATTTGGAAAACTTAGCAGTGGCCACAGGACTGGAAAAGGTCAGTTTTCATTCCAATCCCAAAGAAGGGCAAAGCCAAAGAATGTTCAAACTACCACATAATTGCACTCATCTCACACACTAGTAAAGTAATGCTCTAAATTCTCCAGGTCAGTCTACAACAGTACATGAACCATGAACTTCCAGATGTGCAAGTTTGATTTAGAAAAGGCAGAAGAACCAGAGACTAAGTTGCAAACTTCCTTTGGATCATCAAAAAGGCAGGAGAGTTCCAGAAAAACATCTAACACACTAGTAAAGTAATGCTCTAAATTCTCCAGGTCAGTCTACAACAGTACATGAACCATGAACTTCCAGATGTGCAAGTTTGATTTAGAAAAGGCAGAAGAACCAGAGACAAAGTTGCAAACTTCCTTTGGATCATCAAAAAGGCAGGAGAGTTCCAGAAAAACATCTATTTCTGCTTTATTGACTATGCCAAAGCCTTTGACTATGTGGATCACAACATGTTGTGGAAAAATTCTTCGGTGGATGGAAACACCAGACCACCTGACCTGCCTCCTGAGAAATCTGTATTCAGGTCAAGAAAAAACAGTTAAAACTGGACATGGAAAAACAGACTGGTTTCAAATCAGGAAAGGAGTATGTCAAAGCTGTATATTGTCACCCTGCTTATTTAACTTATATGTAGAGTACATCATGTGAAATGCCAGGCTGGATGAAGACAAGCTGGAATCAAGATTGCCAGAAGAAATATCAATAACCTCAGATATGCAGATGACACCAGCCTTATGGCAGAAAGTGAAAAAGAACTAAAGAGCCTCTTGATGAAAGTAAAGAATAAAAAAGTTGACTTAAAGCTCAACATTCAGGAAACTAAAATCATGGGATCTGGTCCCATCACTTCATGGCAGATAAATGGGGAAACAATGGAAAGAGTGTGATACTTTATTTTCTTGGGCTCCAAAATCACTTCAGATGGTGACTGCAGCCATGAAATTAAAAACCTCTTGCTCCTTAAAGAAAAGTTATGACCAAACTAGAAAGCATATTAAAAAGCAGAGACATTACTATGCCAACAAAGGTCTGTCTAGTCAAATCTATGGTTTTTCCAGTAGTCATGTATGGATGTGAGAGTTGGACTATAAAGAAAACTGAGCACTGAAGAACTGATGCTCTTGAACTATGGTGTTGGAGAAGACTCTTGAGAGTCCCTTGTACTGCAAGGAGATACAACCAGTGAATCCTAAATGAAATCAGTCCTGAATATTCATTGGAATGACTGATGCTGAGGTCGAGATTCCAATACTTTGTCCATCTTATACAAAGAACTGACTCATTGGAAAGGACCCTGAAGCTGGGAAACATTGAAGGTGGGAGGAGAAGGGGAAGACAGAGGATGAGATGGTTGGATGATATCACCAGCACAATGGACATGATTTTGAGCAAGCTCTGGGAGTTGGTGATGATTGGGAAGCCTGACGTGCTGCAGTCCATGGGGGTCACAAAAAGTCAGATATGACTTAGCAACTGAATTAACTGATAAAGCTAGTGAGGATTTGTTTTAAAAATACATATGTTCTTTCTATTTATTCATGATATTTGTATATTTATTTTTAATATTATGTGTTAATGCAAAATAGAATATTTTAAACCAAATGAAATTTCTAACATTCAACCAGCTTTTACCTATGAAAGTGGCAATTTCATAAGATTGAATCAAGAAATAACACAGTGAACATCAGCTTCCTATTTGCATCTCCCTTGAATTCTTTCACTCGAGATTTACTTCCACTCCCATCTCTCATCAGACTCCATCCAAACCTAGCCATTTTTCAGACACTTGTTTCCTTCCTGATACCAGCCTGGAAACAAAGCAGAAAGCTCAGGGGCAGACATGGCGATAAGTCTACTGAAAAGTGCATAAGTGAGCGGATCATGTGCAGAAACTGAAAGAAAATAACCACTTCCAAGCATAGTTTCTTATGATTCTATTCCACTAAGAAATTAAAAGGCTTCTTTGTGGTGAAAATCCACCTGCCAAATGCAGGAGATGCAGGAACTGTGGGTTCCATCCCTGGGTCGGGAAGATCCCCTGGAGGAGGAAATGACAACCCACTCCAGTATTCTTGCCTGGGAAATCCCGTGGACACAGGAGCCTGGCCAGCTACAGTCCATGGGTCACATAGAGTCAGACAGGAGTGAGTGACTGAGCATACACACGCGTTAAAATGAGTTGATGTTTTCTGTTAGGTATTCTCTTCCCCAGAATATCTTTGTCTATCTTCACAAAGAACACCATTCCAAAAAAAAAAAAAAAAAAGACATTTATGATGAGTCTTGTTAGCTAATATGCATGTGAATCACAGTTAATACTTGTGGTAATTATCTATTGTATAAAATGTGTGTGTGCTCAGTAGTGTCTGACTATTTGTATTTCCATAGCCTATAGCCCACCGGGCTCCTCTGTCCAAGGGATTCTCCAGGCAAGTCGTTTAAAAAACTTCACCCTCAAATTTGGCGGCTTAAGACAATGCACAATTAAGTCAGAGCTTTTCGAAGAGTGGTTTATTTGGGCAGTTCTGGCTCAGTTTCCTTTTTCTGCTGCCGCAGGACCTAGTAGGAGCTGTAGGCGTTTGAAGGTTTGGCTGAGGATGGAAGGTCCTTTCCAAGATGCCTCACTCACATGGCTGTTTACAGGCTGTTACACATGGCTGGGGATCTCAGTTCCCCACTGACTTTTGGCAGGAGGTCATCATTCCTGCCACATGGACCTCTTCTCATAGCAGGGAGGTAACTGCTCCAGACTCAGCAACCTAAGAGCAAACCAGTCAACTGGAGGACACAGTGCTTTTTATGACCAAGTCTCTGAAATCACAGGCCATCGCTTCTTCTCTATTCCATTCAGTAGAATCAAGTCACTCAGTGCAGGCAAGGGAAATTAATCAAAGAATTTGTGAACATACTCTAAGCTATCCTACATCTCAGTCACGCCATAAATCACTCAAGAAAGAGTCTGGTTCTCAAACAGTAACTGAAGATCAAGCAGAAATTTTTTTTACTTTAGTTTTGTATGGATATTACAGAAGATATTAAATAAGTTAACTAAGCATTAAACATTTCTGAAAAATAGATTACCAATACTGAACATATAAGCAGAAAAATTCCCTCATGGTTAGCTCACCGGTTGCTGCCATGTTATAGCTTTACTCAACACCTGATTTTATTTAAATTCCAAATAATTGACAACTTGCACAGAATTAGGTAAAATTAACCAAAATATATTAATTTTATGATATGTGTGACAAATTCAAATTAGCATCTAAAAGTTATCAAAAGTTTATCCTTACCTCTGTTCTTGGTCTCTAAGAGGGGGCACCAAAATGTGAAGAATCACATCTTTATTTTGAAAGGACAACTCTGGTAACTTATACCAAGCTGGAAAATGTTGAAAATGATTCTGGCAGTACACCATTGCAGTTTTAATCATTATTTTCCTTCTAATTTAATAAAGACCACATTTCCTTTTCCATCATTCAGTCACTGTACCTATTAAGCTTTGTGAAAGATTACATTATGTTGTATTTGAAGAGGGGAAGGGGAATAGTGCAGGAGCAGCTGCCTGGTAACCCTGCCTGACTGATAGTGCTTGCAGTGAGCAGATATCCAAGCGCCGCATGACCCACAACTGAAGCAAGACCCTGGCATCAGCCATCCGCTTCTCTGTCTCTCTCTCTCTTTCTCATCTTGAACTTTGGGGATCTCAAGTAAATTGTTTCTAATTATTGCCAATTTGGATGAGTCTTCTGTGGTAGAATTAACTCATAGACTTTTCTCCCAGGGCTTCTTTGAAGATTCTTTGCAAAGAAGCTCAGAACCCTCTGCCCCTCAAAGGTATTCTTGTCTACACTGTCTTCTTGCTTGGATTTCTCAGCCTGACAAGGTGCTTTTCTTAAATGTGTTGCTAGCAAGGAAGCTCAAAGTCCAGCTTCCTTCTCTCATTTCAGCTCCACCCATGGGAAAATGAAATGGGAAAATTAAAATGTCCCTCCTTGTCAGACAGTGGGCATGCAGGCTACTTTACAATGACCCCTGCTCCCAGTCTTACCACTTCTTTATAAGACTATGTTGACTGTGTAGAGTAAAACTGAAAAATATATACACATTAAAAAATAATTAATTAGAATGTATAATTGTCATCACACAGATTTCTTACCATTATCTTCAAAATTAATTATATGTTTTATCTATCGATCGATCTATAGAGATGTTTCACATATGGAAGTAAAATGAAGTATTTTAAAATAAATTTTATGAACAGATATCAGTAAGATCACTGTGTATCATGAATTTCCACCATACAATGAAAACCTTTTAAACTAAGTGTGTAGCAGGAAGGATTCTTTGGTAAACAAGAGGCACCCCATAAAAATTTTTTTTCATTGGGAGACAATTTCTTTATTCTATATAAGCTTTCCCATCCATAATAATCTTCACTTACATAGTCACACAACTTCTATTTTTCACCATCACAAGTAAGCTACTACTGATATATTTAAAGTGAGTGTAAGCCAGTGGGATATTAGAAAGTGGCTCAGAATGCAGGAACAGTTTTTCATGATGCATAGAACTGTCCTGGGTGCTGCAGAACATGTAGCATTTCTGGTCCTTGTCTTTAAACATCAAAAGAAAGTCCAACTCATTATGATGATTAATTCCCATATTAAGACCTAAGAGAAGAAGATATTAAGATGAGGTGGCAAAAGAATACACAGAAATACTATATAAAAGAGATCTTCATGACCCAGATAACCACGATGGTATGATCACTTACCTAGAGTCAGACATCTTGGAGTGGGAAGTCAAGCAGACCATAGGAAGCATCACTACAAACAAAGTTAGTGGAGGTGATGGAATTCCAGCTGAGCTATTTCAAATCCTAAACGATGAAGCTGTGAAAGTGCTGCACTCAATATATCAGCAACTATGGAAAACTCATAAGTGGCCACAGGACTGGAAAAGATCAGTTTTCATTCCAATTCAAAAGAAGGGCAATGCCAAAGAATGCTCAAACTACCACACAATTGCACTCATTTCACATGCTAGCAAAGTAATGCTCAAAAATTATCCAAGCCAGACTTCAGTAATATGTGAACTGAGAAATTCCAGATGTTTATTCTGGATTTAGAAAAGGCAGAGGAAGCAGCAAATTGCCAATATCTGTTGGGTCACATAAAAAACAAGAAAATTCCAGAAAACATCTACTTCTGTTTTATTGACTATGTCAAAACCTTTGCCTGTATGGATCACAACATCTATGGAGATGGGAATACCAGGCCACCTTACCTGCCCACTGTGAAACCTGTATGCTGTCAAGACAGTTAGAACCAGATATGAAACGATGGACTGGTTTCAAATTGGGAAAGGAGTACATCAAGGCTGCGTATGTCACCCTGCTTATTTAACTTATATGCAGAGTACATCATACAAAATGCCAGGCTGGATGATGTGCAAGCTTGAATCAAGTTTGCTGGGAGAAGTATCAATAACCTCAGATATGTAGATGACACCACCCTTAAGGCAGAAAGTGAAGAACTAAAGAGCCTCTTGATGAAGGTGAAAGCAGAGAGTGAACAATCTGGCTTAAAACTCAATATTCAAAAAACCAAGATCATGGCATCTGGTCCCATCACTAAATGGCAAATAGATGGGGAAACAATGAAAACAGTGAGAGACTTTATTTTGGGGGGCTCCAAAATCACTGCAGATGGTGACTGGAGCCATGAAATTAAAAGATGTTTGCTCCTTGGAAGAAAAGCCATGACCAACCTAGATAGCATGTTAGAAAGCTGAGACATTATTTTGCTGACAAGGTGCATACAGTCAAGGCTATGGTTTTCCATTAGTCATGTATGGATGTGAGTGATGGACCGTAAAGAAAGCTGAATGCTGAGGAATTGATGCTTTTAAACTATGGCATTGGAGAAGACTCTTGAGAGTCCCTTGGACTGCAAGGAGATCAAACCAGTCAATCCTAAAGGAAATCAACCCTGAATATTCATTGGAAGGACAGATGCTAAAACTGAAGCTCCAATACTTTGGTCACCTGATGCAAAGAGCCGAATCATTAGAAAAGACCTGGATGCTGGGTAAGATTGAAGGCAGTAAGAGAAGGGAATGGCAGAAGATGAGATGATTGGATGGCATAACTGATTCAATGGACCTGAGTTTGAACAAGCTTCCAGAGATGGTGAAGGACAAAAAAGCCTGGTGTGCAGCAGTCTAAGGGGTCGCAACTCAGCGACTGAAAAACAACAACAAATTCACATATACAGTTTCCAAATATCTCCTGAAATGAGGCATGCCACTGAAAATTACTGAATTATGGGAAGAGAGCGGAAGTGGTTGAGCCACTTTGGCTCCTTCAGTAAGAAAGCAGAGACCAAGTGCTGAAACCAACTGAACTTAGAATAGGGCACACATCACATTTGGGGCCTGGTCGTGAAACCACAACACAGGGGACAAAAATCACACTTTTTCACCACTTCAGCTTCATCTACAGATGAACACCAAAATTTAGATATTTGTCTCTTTAATGAGTCGACTACACACACATATATTTTTGCATGTCACTATCTGCTTGTAATTATAAATAAAAATTTAATTTAGACTCTAAGGCTTTGACTGTGAGTTTTTCCCTCCTTGACTGTCTGAAGTAACTGAAACAATTTACTTATTTCTTTGCATAAAGGTCAGAAACAAAGTATATTAGCTAGTAATTCTGCATGTACATTTTCACAGTTTTGACTCATTAACCTAACCAAGTGGTTTTTTGCATTGAGAATATTTTTTCTGTAAATTTTCCAAACCAAGTGGGGAGGACAGTAGGGAATGTCCTTGTAATTTGAGCTCCTGCCGCAGATCAAAGTTCAGGACCTCTTTCTCCTTCATCATATTCTTTGGGTCAGGGGTACCCTATCAGGTTATTGACAAGAGTACATCTCCTGAATAGGCAGGCAGGGTCTTTACTATTTGTGCCACCTGGAAAGCCCCACATCTAAAGGAATGGTTAGTATTATGGTAGGATTGGGTGAGGGGAGGGGTTATTTTTCAGGCACAGAGGTGACAAGAGGAGGTGTGGCCATGGTGCCCAGTGAACTTCAGTGCATTATTTCCATAGTCATAATGTCTATCTCTGAGACAAATATAATCAAACGTTGACTACCTGGTTATCCTGCAACAAGGTGAAAGTGGCGATGATGCTCTCTCAGGCCCGAGTGAACTTTTAAAAAGAAGGATCCCTGTGGATGCTAAGTGCAATACAAGTGAGAAAATATGATGTTTCTGACATTCCAAATAATGACTCAGGATGCAAAATGTCAGTTTCTGGTAAAGACAAGGTTAGCTTTGTAATGAGAATTTACAGAGCGTCCAGAGAGTATATATATATATATGTATGTATATATATTAGTATATACATATATTACTCATTCAGTTTTGTCCAACTCTTTGTGACCCCATGGACTATAGCCTGCCAGGCCCTCTGCCCATGGAATTCTCCAGGCAACATTACTGGCTGCTGCTGCTGCTGCTGCTGCTGCTGCTGCTGCTAAGTCACTTCAGTCATGTCCGACTCTGTGCGACCCCAGAGACAGCAGCCCCCCAGGCTCCCCCGTCCCTGGGATTCTCCAAGCAAGAACACTGGAGTGGGTTGCCATTTCCTTCTCCAATGCATGGAAGTGAAAAGTGAAAGTGAAGTCGCTCAGTCGTGTCCGACTCCTAGCGACCCCATGGACTGCAGCCCACCAGGTTCCTCTCTCCATGGGATTTTCCAGGCAAGAGTACTGGAGTGGGTTGCCATCTCTTTCTCCAGGGGATCTTCCCAATCCAGAGATAAAACCTAGGTCTCCCACATTGCAGGCAGATTTTTTGCCATCTCAGCCTCCAGAGAAGACCACAGAGCATACAGCCATGAATGAACTGATTTTAAAATCATGTCTCCTTTTCCCCCTATCTGAACAGGAAAACATGTTTCCAAATCATCAAAGCCAAGAATTTAGGAGCTACACAATATTTCCCTGCTTCATCTTCGTAGAGGTAAGAAAATTCTGGAAATTCGACTTTAGAATACATATTAAGCAAAAGAAATATGCTACTCCTTAAAAGTTACTCCATATATCTTCTGTTTACACTGAAGCTTTAACTATAGACATCTGTAATGTCATGACTATATTTTCCTCCAAAACGTTTCATGGTCATGATGATTATGAGCATGTGTCACATGTATGTCATGTGATCTATACATATATATATCTAGATCTATAGTTTCATTATCTCATGAATGCATTTTCTTTTCTCTGCCTCCCCTTTCTAATATTTACTCCTACCTCCACAAGTTATTCTTATCCTAGGACCTCTCAGCTTTGTTCTGGATCTCCATGTGTTGACTTTACTTGGTTGATTAGTATAGTTATAACTGTAACTGTGCTGTGCTCAGTTATGTCCAACTTTTGCAAGCACATGAACGGTAACCCACCTAGCTCAACTGTCCATGGAATTTTCGAGGCAACAGTACTGGGGTGGGTTGCCATTTTCTAGCTGACCCTAAATTAGCCAGCAAGTGCTGCCGCTAATGTCATGCAATTCAGGATCTTCTATCTTTTTCTGCATCATCACCACTCACCTGTTTTGGTTCCCTCCATCTCATTTGGCTTTCACTCTCTTTTTTTCCATCCTATGCTCTTCTTTTTGACTCACTATTTTATCAAAGCGTATAGGAAAGTTGAGCTTATGGGAAATTAGGGTATATCGTCAAGATTTTTGTATTGCACAAGCCAATTGTGTACCCCTATGAGAGAGTTCATGAGATATTTCACATGCATCTGGATGAACTTATGCACATTTGCTTTTTAGATCATGTGTGCATAAACAAAATACTCATAATGCATTGGTAACAATGGAAAAGGGACACTAATCAAAATCTGTTTGGCCAGCCAAAGTAAAAATATTTATTTTTAATATGTTTTTTGTTAAGTATATGCATAATATTAGAGATACCACAAAAACATTTTACAATAACCTCATCTTTATTATAGGTATATTGTCCTTGTTATAATGAGTAAAAGTAATACTGCAATTAAGCCAGAAACAGTAATTGATAATTGCTTCTTGCAGTGATGGCTTTAACAATATTATAGCTTATGCTCAGACATAACATTTGCTTTCTTGGAGTCAATCTCCCATATTCACCACTGCAATATAGTTCTCTATTATCCTTCTAAAAATGATTCACAGCAATCATATGTCTTTAAAGGCAATGGTAATAAGATATTAGCAGAGAGAAAATGATGAGGTACACTTCAAATTGGTTTTCAATCTTTCCAATTATTTAAAATGCACTTTAAAACTCTAGAACTACAAGACACAAAGCTCTTTTATGAAACTAAGTTTTGTAAAAATCCAGCAAAAATACAAAGCAAGTTAAAATTAACTATGTCTAGTATTTGTAACAGAGAATGTTAGCCTTAGTAAAAGCAATATTTACATAAAGATAGAATAGACTGATGAATAATGGACAAGAGAAAATGCTTTCTTTCTAGCTGGGTAAAAGATATATAACATGCTACTTCTACCAGTTTTTCTTCCATTACCTGGAAAAGAAATAGCATGAAAGGCAATAGGAAGAATTTAACTCAGCCAGACTACGAGTTAAACAAGTAGAAGTTCCTGAGTAGCTAAATGAGGCTGGCCATGGGAGGCACAGATCGAAGGGTTTCACTATTTTAAGTTCTCCAGTTTAGTGGGAGCAGGAGCACTGGAGCACAGCAGGAAATTAACAGCCTCTAATGCCAAATCGTGTGGTTCCTGAAACCAAAACAGTCTGGTGTTTGGAGAGCAATGGATGTTTAAAAGGATTCTAGCAACTGAAAAAAAATGTTTTAGGGTGAGTTGGGGACAACTGCTAAATTATATGTGGAGTCAATCCAGGAAAACAGTTGAGCAGAGATAGAAAACAATTGAGGTCGAAAGGGTAACTCATGAATGGTGACTAGATGTTTTAAACAAACTTTAAATAGTATTTTAACTGATGATAATATATGAAGGAAACTGCTAGTCTATCAGTTTAAGTGACTGTAACTTGTGCCTCAGTTGAGTGAACTAGAGATTAGGTTAAAAAATGTTTTGAATAGCATTTGTCTACTAAACTATGCTAAGGAGGAAAAAGCCAGGCATGGTCCTCCTTCTCCACCATTTTATCCACTGCATCCGCCCAATACTTACCCAGACAGTCAGAATATAAAAAGATACTCAGCTCTGGTTTCCTTGGCCCTCTCTTGGGTAGCTCTACTCCTTTGCTTTCACAGACCTGAGTGCAATTTTCATGCTCCAGGTTCTTTGTTTTTGCTGCCTTGTGTGTGTGCTCACTTGCATCTAGCTCTTTGTGGCCCCGTGGGCTATAACTAGGCTCCTCTGTCCATGGCATTTTCCCAGCAAGAATACTGGAGGGGGTTGCCGTTCCTGACTCCTGGGGATCTTCCTGACTCAAGGATCGAACCTGCGTCTCTTTCATCTCCTGCATTGGCAGGTGAATTCTTTAGCACTGTCACCACCTGGGTGACATTTCTCAAAGAAGCAAGACCAAACCACCTCTACCTGCTTGAACATCCACTTCATTCCTCTATTTTCTTCCCAAATAGCATTTAAAATTTTTCTTTAAAATAGAAGTTGCTTTTATTTTATTTCTGTTTTTCAAGTAAGGAATAATGTTTTAAAAATGGATAATATAGCAAAATTTTTTAAATTCTCATTTATTTGTTTCTGTTTACTGGATGCCTTCTAAGAAGTAAGCATTGTTTTTGACTCTGGGGATACAGAGGTGATGAAAATAGATAATATCTCTTCCCTCATGGGTATTGCATTCCAATAAGCTGAGAAAACAAGTAACACATAAATGAGTAGAATATTTACAATATCAATTGTGGTTCAGTGCTATAGGGAAAAAGAAAGCAGGGAGTGAGGATGGGGTCAGCTGATGGCAGGCAGCCTCAATTTTCCTTATAATGTTGCCACTCATAGGTAATCTTATTCATATTTTAGCATATGACTTACCAGAAATTTTCTTTTTAAAATTCATTTTATTTCTATCTATCAATATACTCACATAACTTAAAAGGTTAAAAAGCATAAAAAGTTATTTTAAAAGTGCAGCCTCCTGTTTCTGTCTCTTCTTCCTACAAAGTAACTTTTTCATTTGTTTCTCCAAATAACATGTGTGTACTACTGTCTTGAATCATAAAATTTAAACATCTATTGACTAGCCTTTAAGAGAATGAAGACATAATTTATATTCCTTACTCCTTTCTCTCCATTCCATTCTGTGTGTGGAGAAGTCCTATTCGACTTTTTGTAACCCCATGGATTATAGCCTTCCAGGCTTCTCTGTCCATGGAATTTTCCAGGCAAGAATACTGAAGTTGGTTACCATTCCCCACTCCAGGGGATCATCCTGACCCAGGGATCAAACCCACATTTCTTGCATCTCCTGCATTGACAGGAGGATTTTTACCACTGCGCCACTTGGAAAGCCTTCCATTCTCCTATGGAAGCTTCTGTGAAAAAAGTTCTTAAAATACGCAGTATCTATTTTGGATGTATCAGAGTTTCTGGTAAAGTCTATACCCAACATTTTTGTTATGACTATGGCTTTTTAAATTCTGTTCAAGTAATGGACTATTGGTTCATTTCCTTTCTCTTATAACTTGGTTTTCCTTGGAGTTAATAATGGCTTTATTATCTTAGTTTTTATCGCTTGCTGCTGCTGCTGCTGCTGCTAAGTCGCTTCAGTGATGTCCGACTCTGTGCGACCCCAGAGATGGCAGCCCACCAGGCTCCCCCATCCCTGGGATTCTCCAGGCAAGAACACTGGAGTGGGTTGCTATTTCCTTCTCCAATGCACCAAAAGTGAAAAGTGAAAGTGAAGTCGCTCAGCTGTGCTGGACTACTAGCGACCCCATGGACTGCAGCCCACCAGGCTCCTCCGTCCGTGGGATTTTCCAGGCAAATGAGTACTGGAGTGGGGTGCCATTGCCTTCTCCAATGCGTGAAAGTGAAAAGGGAAGTCGCTCAGCCGTGCACGACTCTTAGCTTCAGTTCAGTTCAGCTCAGTTCTTCTAAAGGAACAAAGAGCAGTGTTGATGCTGTATACGATATGTTCTCATTGGACAATTTAGATTGCTTTGGTGACCTGGTAATTTACATTCACTCCCTTCAGGTAGCAATCAGACTCTACAAAACATCTTCCCCATAAGGCTTATTGCTTTTTCAATCCTATGGAGTCTTATGCTGAGACAACTTCAGACAGGCTTTCAATCACAACTCCTGGACTCACTAACACCCTGCTGTGATTCTTCCATCCATTGCAAGATGGTTTGATGGTTGACATTGCCAACTTTCTACAGGAATAATAAGAAATGTTGAGAGGATTTGATCTGTTACATCTCTATAAGAACTGGTCAATTTAAAACAACTATAAAAAAGCACCTTCTAAACAAAAGCTTTTCTTCATGCCATAAAAAGCATCATCAGTTCAGTTCAGTTGACTCGCTCAGTTGTGTCTAACTCTTTGCGACCCCATGAATCGCAGCATGCCAGGCCTCCTTGCCGGGGTCCAGCCCTGGTGGATTCAGGGTGATTCAAAGGTGGGGATGGAGTCAGCGTCCTAGAAAAAACTATCTAATTATAAATAGAGAGGGATTAGGAACTTAGCAGAGAAAAAGAGGCTGAATAACTTGGTTAACATAGGGTACCAATCACCACCTACATAGGCCGCAGGCGTCTTCCCATTCTCCCAAAGGAGAGGAGGCACTGAGCTCCCCCCGGTACATCTTAGAAGCCCAGGCAAAATTAGTAGGCTTGGTGGGTCCTATGCACCAGATGGGAATTCGACCAGAAAATAGTAAGAGAGAGAGAAAGGGGCTGAATAACTTGGTTTATGTGGGGTACCAATAAAATTCTGGACAAAGAATTTGCACCATCTGCATGGAGGGCACCCACGCTCCAGATGAGAATTCAGCCAGAAAATTGGGGAGCAAAAAGGAACGACATGAGGGAATCAGTCTTTCTGGAACTGATCCGACTTCTTTATTTTTCAGGTTTGTTTATATACCTTTTGTTATGCATAGGGATGAATACAGAGTCACGAGGGGGTCAGCAGACCTGACCCTTGTCACAATCAAGTGTTTCATAGAAAATTATACAAAAGTCTTATGAGTTTTTACATCATCTTCTGACCATGAGGTCTGCTGACATTTTATGGCCCTTTCTGATACTGGTCAGTTAACCAGAAAGCTTATTTTTCCAAGGCACCACCCTCCAAATAAAGTTGAATTCCTATAGGATGAGGGTGTAGTGAGTTACAATCAAGAAAGGAATTTACTTAACCTAAGGTTTAACATGATTAGTCTTAAAGGTTAATACTTATTTCTCTTAAATGCTTAAAGGTTAATACTTATTTCTCCTATATGTTAGTTATATTTATTATAAGGTCAGGGAATATGGAGATTTAGCAGCAAACATCAGTCCAACAAATGAAAACCCTTCACCAATGTTCCTTTTACAATCTATTTAGTCTTAAGATAGTGATAAGGTTACATTTTTGCATAGCAAGGACACAGTGATTTATAACAAAGTACAGTGATCTATAACAAAATAGAAAATTCATTAACTCAAAAAGTCTAATATTGCTAACATCAAGAACTACTATATTTCTTTTTCTATATTCCAAATACATTGATTAATATATTTCCAGGTGCCTAAGGAGATGAAGGCCTGGCGGCAATCAAATGAGAAAAGCCCTATGCTAATACTCCAAACTCTCTGTGCTGTTTATGGTTGAGAGGTTGTCACACAAGCTAGTCTGTCAGCAGAGAGGTTTGACCTCTTGTCACAACCAAGGCAGGGAATTAGCAGTAATTGTTGGCATGACAAATGAAAAAACCCTTCACCAATATAATTCCTAATCAACCCACTAATACTATACTAATAATCTTCTAACTTCTCAAAAGAGTCTGTATTTAGAAAGTTTTAAAGCATCCCATGCCTCTCACAGCTGAGAGGCTGTAAACAATCACATGTGGCTGGACAACCTGATCAGGCAGGCTAGAGAACCTTCAGAGTTCCTAAGTTGAAACACTCTTGTCACGCCCAGGAATTTTTATAACTGGGGCTGCAAGTTAACTCCTTTTCCGAGAGAAATGGTTATAGGGGAGAGCTCCCCGTAAAGTACTCTGGTTTTGGGGTAGATGCTCGGGAACAGAGGATTTCCTGAGGCTTGATCACACCTTTGCATATGCCAAGCTTCTTTTTCCTCATGACCTTTGCCAAGGGCGGAGTTCCTCACACTGGCCCCCAACATCTCCTTGTCTACCACCAACTCCCGGAGTTTACTCAAACTTGTGTACATCGAGTCGGTGATGCCATTCAGCCATCTCATCCTCTGTCATCCCCGTCTCCTCCTGCCCTCAATCCCTCCCAACATCAGGGTCTTTTCCAATGAGTCAACTCTTCACATGAGGTGGCCAAAGTACTGGAGTTTCAGCTTCAACATCAGTCCTTACAATGAACACTCAGGACTGATCTCCTTTGGGATGGACTGGTTGGATCTCCTTGCAGTCCAAGGGACTCTCAAGAGTCTTCTCCAACACCACAGGTCAAAAGCATCAATTCTGCAGTGTTTGTCTTTCTTCACAGTCCAACTCTCACATCCATACATGAACACTAGAAAAACCATAGCCTTGACTAGATGGACCTTTGTTTCAAAGTAATGTCTCTGCTTTTGAATATGCTATCTAGGTTGGTCATAACTTTTCTTCCAAGGAGTAAGTGTTTTTTAATTTCATGGCTGCAATCACCATCTGCAGTGATTTTAGAGTCCAGAAAAATAAAGTCTGACACTGTTTCCACTGTTTCCCCATCTATTTCCCATGAAGTGATGCGACTGGATGCCATGATCTTCATTTTCTGAATGTTGAGCTTTAAGCGAACTTTTTCACTTTCCTCTTTCACCTTCATCAAGAGGCTTTTTAGTTCCTCTTCACTTTCTGCCATAAGGGTGGTGTCATCTGCATATCTGAGTTTATTGATATTTCTCCCAGCAATCTTGATTCCAGCTTGTGCTTCTTTCAACTCAGCATTTCTCATTATGTACTCTGCATATAAGTTAAATAAGCATCATGGTATACCTTATAAAATTTATTTCACCAGAGAAAGACAGTCTATCAAGCCCTATATAAGTAACTATAGGTATATATTCTCACGAATGCTTCTTTTTTCTCATTTGGTTCATTTTTAAGCAAAAAAAAGTAGCTGTACTTTAACCAAGACTACTGTTACTGATAACAACGAAGAGGCAGTGTGATAGAAAGCCCACTAAGTTGAGATGTTTGTGATTCCTGTGAAACCTGGAATCACTTGGTGCAGAATGTTTTGTTTAGTAGATAATCATATTTTGGAGTCAGATCTTTGGATTCAAATTCATCTCTTAGTAAAAGTAAAAGCTTCGGGAGTTACTTTTTCTCTGAGACTCAGTTTCTGCTTCTGTAAGTTGGAAACAGTTTGAGTGCATTGTTCTCAGGATTGTTGCTAGGAATAACAACAATATGTAAATCATTTTACATAATGTATTTAGTACTACACCTAGTATATTGGTTCTCAATACTGCTAGTTGTTAACGTTTATTTATTCAACAAGGGGTTACTGTGCTGTTTCTATGTCCTCATCCTATTTGAGTATTCCAAACTGAGTGTTCCTGCACTCTAGGACTGTGCAACCTCATATAAGCAATTACCCCATATTTGAGTCATTTGAACAAGAGAACCTGTAGAAGCAAACCTAAGAAGCCATACCTCCTTTCTGTAAGTTTTTCTTTTGACCAGTTAATTATACCAGGATATCTGATTCAAGGCGATCCTGTCAGTTCATGACAATGGAGATTTGGAATTGGTGTTTAGAAATGCAAATTAGTCTCTGAATATTGCCTGAACTGAGGATAGGTATATTTAGGAATTAAGGAAATCATGGCAAGGTATTTCTGAAGCAAATCAGAAAAATTTAATATGCTAGGAAAGAAGAATAATGAGAGTAAAGCTGCCTTGCTTTTTGGTAGTTTTCCAATTTCCAATTCCATTTCTTTGTGAAAGCAAGCATCATTCTTCTGCCTATGGGTTACATTTTAAAATCTATGTCTTAATAATTTTGTTGTCTCACCCTCTATGTGAGACAACAAAAGAGACACAGAGGTATAGAACGGACTTTTGGCCTCTGAGGGAGAGGGAGAGGGTGGGATGATTTGGGAGAATGGCATTGAAACATGTATACTATCATGTAAGAAACAAAGAGCCAGTCTGTGTTCAATACAGGGTACAGGATGCTTGGGGCTGGAGCACGGGGATGATCCAGAGAGATGATATGGGGTAGGAGGGGGCTTCGGCATTGGGAGATCGTGTACACCTATGGCTGATTCATGTCAATGTATGGCAAAACCAATACAGTAGTGTAACGTAGAATAAAGTAAAAATAAAATTTAAAAAACTAATAAAAAATAATTAATTTTCCTTTTAGTGTAAATTTGTTCATTTAAGTTATTACTTAAGACCGAAGCGCTTTAACTAAGACTCACAAATTGATATGAGTTAGTGATATGAGGATATTTAAAGATTTGGAAACAATGTCAGGTGTGAAGAAGGATTTGTAGTCAGTTATACCTAATAGAAATGAAAAGAGAGAGAGAGAAAGAAGTGAATGGTAAGCAAGTCATTGCATATTTATATAACTTAAAACTCCTCAGCAGCAAGAAGGCATAAACTATAAACCTAGCAGCACAGGTGAATCTCAATTATGACAAGCAGAAGAAGTCACAACCCCTAAAAGGACCATATCCTATTTTGGTTTATTTATTTATATAGTTTTAGAACACACAAAATAATATATAGTGAAATAATATGTAGCAGATCAGTCCTTGCTGAAGCATGGGAGAGGGAAGTGGCAAGGGGAAAAAGTTTTACATAAAGGGCATGAGAAAAGCTGAGTTGATGGATTTGTTCATTATCTTGATAACAATAATGGTTTCATGGGTGCATATATCATCTCTACTTACCAACTTATGTATTTAAAATATGTGTGGTATTTTGTATGTACGTAATATACTGTATTTGTTGTTTTTATTGTTTAGTTTCCATGTCATATACAGACTCTTTTGCAACCGCACAAACTGTAGCCTGCCAGCCTCCTCCATCCATGGGATTTTCCAGGCAAGAATACTGGAGTGCAGAGAAAGCAATGGCAACCCACTCCAATACTCTTCCCTGGCAAATCCCATGGATGGAGGAGCCTGGTAGGCTGCAGTCCATGGGGTCGCACAGAGTTGGACATGACTGAAGTGACTTAGCAGCAGCAGCAGCAGCAATACTGGAGTAGTGGGTTGCCATTTTCTTCTCCAGGGGATCTTCCTGATCCAGGGATCAAACTCATGTCTCCTGAATTACAGGCCACATCTCCTGCATTGCAGGTAACTTCTTTGTTGCTGAGCCACCGGAGAAGCCCATGAGTTATATACACTATGCATTATGAATTATATGTTTATATCTTCCATTATCCTATGTACTTTTCTTGAGCCACCAGGGAAGTCCAAAATATTGTATATGTGCAGTCAAATTTTATCAACTTTATGTAATAAAGCTGATAATGATTTTAAGATGCAAAAAAATCATGTCTCCTGAATTACAGGCCACATCTCCTGCATTGCAGGTAACTTCTTTGTTGCTGAGCCACCGGAGAAGCCCATGAGTTATATACACTATGCATTATGAATTATATGTTTATATCTTCCATTATCCTATGTACTTTTCTTGAGCCACCAGGGAAGTCCAAAATATTGTATATGTGCAGTCAAATTTTATCAACTTTATGTAATAAAGCTGATAATGATTTTAAGATGCAAAAAAAGCCTTTTAAATATGAATATTTTAGCATTTTAAATTTTTCAAGTAAAGAAAACCAATCTAGGCTAGTTTACATTAAAACACCTATATACAATCTTGAATGCCATTAGGTGGAATGAAAATAGGAGTTTTGT